>SNQJ01S0009747.1:248164-262902 GCA_010110895.2 Picea sitchensis | reverse complement strand
CGAGTTGTGGCACATAAGACTTGGACATCTTCATTACAAAGCTCTTCCAGATCTACAGAACATGGTATGTGGCATGCCCTCTATTTCTCTTAGTAAAAATGAAATTTGTAAGGGATGCATGCTAGGTAAAAATATAAAGAAAGTATTTCCTAGTAGTGACAACAGATCTCAGTGCATCTTAGATCTGGTTCATTATGATGTGTGTGGTCCCATGCCATCTCCCTCACTAAGTGGTTGTTTGTATTATGTCATTTTTATTGATTATTACTCAAGAAAATGTTGAATATATTTCCTTAAAGCTAAAAGTGACACGTTTGATAAATTCAAAGAGTATAAAGCCTTTATTGAAAAGAAGACAGGGAAACACATCAAAATCCTTAGAACCGACAATGGAGGAGAGTTTGAATCTCTCCAGTTTGAGGATTTCTGCAAGTCAATAGGAATCAAGAGACAGTTGACCATGCCATATAACCCTCAACAAAATGGAGTTGCTGAGAGGAAAAACAAGACAATTTGTGAGGCAGTGAAAGCAATGATGTTTGACCAGGATCTACCAAATTCTTTATGGGAAGAAGCTAACTCCATTGCTGTGTATATTCCGAATAGGTGTCCACATGCTATATTGAAGGACAAGACTCATGAAGAGGTATTCCCAGGGATCAAACTTGAAGTAGGGCATCTACATATATTTGGGTGTCTTGTGTATATTCATGTCCCTAAGGAAAATAGGTCAAAGATGGAACCCTCAGGCAAGAAAGGGGTTTTTGTGGGGTACAATGAGAACTCCAAGGCTTACAGGATTTATGTACCAGGTCAGAGGCAAATATAGGTAAGCAGAGATGTGACTTTCCATGAGGAAGTCGCATTTAAGAAATCCAGAGAACTTCAACAGGAATCATAAGCAGTTCAATTAGCTTCACCCTCTTCTGAAAATGAAAAGTCAAATGATCAGAGGGAGGAACCTCGTAGAGGGCCAAGTAATGAGCCCCTAGAACCTACTGAAGTGTTAGAAATAACTCTTGAAGAACCTCCAGCCAAAAGGAATCCAGGGTGGCTTAAAGAAATAGTGCAGGAAGCAGAGGATAACTTCTCCCAAAGGGACTTTCAGGGAAAGGAAGAGGCCTCATAGGTTTGGAGGTTATGTTGCACTGATGAGTAACATTAGTGATGTCGAACCTTCTTCATTTGAAGAAGCAAATAAATTACAAGTATGGAAGGATGCCATGCTTGAGGAATACAGGTCTATTATAAAGAACAATGTTTGCGACATTGTGTCTAGGCCAAAAGACAAATCAATGGTTTCTTCCAAATGGATCTATAAGATCAAACATGCAATTGATGGAAGTGTGGAAAAGTTCAAAGAAATATTTGTAGCCAGAGGCTTCACTCAGAAAGAAGGAATCAACTATGAAGAGAATTTTTTCCCTGTAGCCAGGTATACCTCCATTTGAACTATTATTGCTTTAGCTTCTGTTCTTGGTTGGAAGCTACATCAGATGGATGTAAAAACAACATTCTTGAATGGAAAGATTGAACATGAGGTCTTTGTGGAACAACCAGATGGTTTTTTACTGCATAACAAATGCACTCATGTATGCAAGCTAAGGAAGGCCTTGTATGGTCTTAAGCAGGCTCCTAGAGTTTGGTATGACCGGATTGATGGCTTTCTTAAAAGCCTGGGCTTTCAGAAAAGTGATGCTGATGCAAATCTGCACTTCAAGGTAAGAGGTAACCAACCTATTATACTAATCCTGTATGTTGATGATATATTTCTAACAGGAGATGAAGGGATAATAGCCTAGTGTAAGAGGGATCTAACCTCAGAATTTGAGATGAAAGACTTAGGCTTGATGCATTACTTCCTAGGATTGGAAGTGTGGCAAAGACAAGGCAAGATATTTCTGGCACAAGGAAAATACACAGTGGATGTACTAAATAGGTTTGGTATGATGGATCTCCGATGGTTACCAATTTGAGGAAGCTGCATGATTCTGATACAGGTTCAGATTTGATGGATTCCACCATGTATAGGTATCTTATTGGATCATTGATGTACATGATCCACACTAGGCTAGATATATGCTACGCAGTGATTGCAATGAGTCAGTTCATGTCTGAACCGAGACAAAGACATTGGGTGGCAGCAAAGCACATATTGAGATATCTAAGAGGAACCATTACTTATGGTCTGAGATATACATCCAGTGGTGGTTTATTTTTGCATGGGTATGGAGATGTTGACTGGGCAGGAATCCCAGTGGTGGTTTATTTCTGCATGGGTGTGGAGATGTTGACTAGGTCGGAAGCCCATTGGATTAGAAGAGTACTTCCAGATACTGCTTCATTTTAGGATCCACTATGATCTCTTGGTCAAGCTGGAAGGAGGGATCCATTAAATAGAGTACAACAAAGGCTGAGTACATTGCAACAAGTGATTTTATCAAGGAAGTAGTATGGCTTAGAAAATTGGTTTCTGGGTTGTTTGGTGACAAGTTCGAGACAACGATGGTTCATTGTGATGATCGAAGTTGCATAAAACTGACAGAGAACCCAATATTTCACGACAGGTCAAAACATATTGACATGAGGCACCACTACATCTGAGACTTGGTCAAGAGAAAAATTGTAAAGTTACAGTACATAGCCACGAGCGAGTAGGTAGTTGATATCCTGACTGAGCCTCTGACCTTGAGACAATTTGTGCAGCTGAGAGGCAAGCTTGGTGTGGCTGATAATGACTCCCTCGCTGAGAGGGAGTGTTAAATTTGGTAGCATCGACAATCATTCTCCAATGAGAGGCCATATGGGCTACCCTGAGGCTAGCTAGGGAGATTTGGAGAATCAACCTGTCTTGTGAGGTATTGACAAAAGCTAGGGGGAACGTACAACCTCTGTGAGTCAAACAAAAATTTAGGATGAACGAGATGCTATGTGAGTCTAATGAAAAATTCAGGGAGAATGTACAACCTTTGTGAGCATAGACAATCTAGTGCAAAAGTCAGGGGAAACACAAAACCTCTGTGAGCATAGACAGACTAGTGCAAAAGTCAGACAAAACGTACAACCTCTGTGAGCCTAGTCAAGCCTTGTGAGCCATGAACAAAAGTCAAGGCATCTAGCAAAAGTTAGGTTGAATATAAAATTCCTATGAGCTAGAAACAAACGATATTCCTAATATTGCAAATGATATAAATGTATTGACCTAGTGCGTTGGCACGTGTAACCTTATCCACCATGAAGAGAATTTCGAATTTCCTTGTAAAGAGTCGAGTTGTAACTGAAGTCTCAAGTCTAGTTCTATTTTAGAACTAAAGTGTAATGCTAAGTTGTAACTGAAGTCATAAGTCTAGTTCTATTTTATAACTAAAGTGTAATGTTGAGTTGTAACTGAAGTATTAAGTCTAGTTCTATTTTCGAACTAAAGTGTAATGTTGAGTTGTAACTGAAGCCTCAAGTCTAGTTCTATTTTCGAACTATAGTATACGAGTGTCAATTCTAGTTCTATTTTCGAACTAAAGTATACCAGTCTCAAGTCTAGTTCTATTTTCGAACTAAAGTATACCAGTCTCAAGTCTAGTTCTAAGTTCGAACTAAAGTATGAAGTTGAGTTATGATTAAAGCATGCAAACATGTTACTATTTCGAGCCTCTCCTCTTCAGCCTATATAAGTAGAGGTTGAACCCTCTCTTCAACATAGTTTGATATGCAGGTTAAGGGTGAAGCAATAGATGATCATATTAGTGATAAAGAGGCATCATACCAAAGAAGCATATCAATGTTGTATATCAGCAATAGAGGCTTCATATCAGAGGCATATATCAACATCATATCAGTGTTGTATATAAACAATAGAAGCAACATATCAAAGGTGTATTTCGGCAAGGTCTCTTAGGTCTTTGTAAGGTCAGAGTCATCTTGGCAAGCTCTTTAAGAGCAAAACATTCATGGTGGATATTTGTAAGTGATATTACATTATTAATGCACTAAAGGAATATAGTTCGCTGAGGTTTTTCTCCCTGTACAAGATTTCTCCAGGGTATATGTGTTTTTGATGTGCATGCTTACTTATCTACATAGTTATTGCTATTCGGTTATGATTTGGTATTGTTGAAGTGTATTAAGTTGGAATCAAAGTCTTGAAGAAAATAAAAGAATTAATCTGCATAAGAAATCAAGCTCATAATTTGACATCAACTGCCTGTATAAGGCGGGGTCTACAACCTCCTTCTTGGAAGCATCTATCTTGTTCCAATTAGTAACCATGGGCGTAGACATTGGCCGACAGTCCTGCATCCTGAACCTCTTCAAGATGTCCACTGTGTATTTCCACTGTCCCGAGAAAATCTCGCCATCTCGCTACCATACCTCCAATCCAGGAAAATCCTTCATATCAAACTCTAAAGCAAGATCCCTCTTTCAATCTGCAATAAGCCTCTGTGAACCTGTCAAAAATAGATCATCCACATATAACACGAGAATGAGTGGGTCTCCCCCTATTATGATATAATAGATATTTGAGTCTACCTCATTCTTCACAAATCCCATGCCTTGCAAGTAACTATCAATGTGCTCATACCATGCTTTGGGTTCCTGCTTGAGCCCATACAATTCTCTCTTCAGACTACATACATGGGACTCCCTCCCATATACCTCAAAACCCTATGGTTGTTCTATATACACTTCCTCCTCAATAACGCCATTGAGAAAAGTTTTCTTGACGTCCATTTCATCAATCTACCAACCCATATCTATTGATAATGAGATCACAGACCAGAGGAAGTATATCTGGCTACCGGGGGAAATGTCTCATCAAAGTCAACTCCCTCTTTTTGAGAGAACCCCTTAGCCAAAAACCTGTATTTGTATTTCTCAATGTTTCCATCTGCAACATGTTTGATCTTATAGATCCAATGAGAGCCAACCACCAACTTATATTTTGGTCTTGGCACCACCTCCCAATTATTCATGATGGAGGCATGCTCCTCCACCATGGCATCCTGGCAAACCTGCTGCTTCGATGCCTCCTGAAAAATTGGAAGTCTCCTTGTCAATGAGATCACTCGTCAATGCCATATACCCTAAATATCGTTGTGGTGGTCTGTTATGTCTAACACTCATCCTAGGAGCACCCACAAACTCATGAGCATCTCATAATGTTTGATAAACCTCTTGGTTCGTCTTCCTCCCTGAAATAGGAGGTACAATCTTGGTGGGTGGAGCTTCTTTCTCCTCATCTTACTCCATTTTCTGAGTACTAGTTCCTGTACCTGTACTTGTACTTGTGACTCTTGTTCCTCCTTTGGAGCTACCAACTCTTGATCCCCTATTATTGCTAGCACATCATAATATTTCCTGAAATCCTTATCCTCCTTGAATCTTACATCCCTTCTGACCATTGTCTTATTTAATGCTGGAATATATATTCGATAGGCCTTCGAAGTTTCATTGTAGCCAACGAAGATCCCCTTCACAACTGTGGAATCAAGCTTCATCCTCTTATCAGAGGGAACATGACAATAGACTAGGCAACTGAAGATCCTAAAGTGACCAACTTCCAACTTATTTCCTATAGATGCTTCTTCAGGAGTCAACCTCCCCAACACTTTGTGAGGACTCTTGTTTTGTATGTATATCGTAGTACTGCAAGCCTTTTACCATAAGAAATTGGGTAGATCATGGTCATACAACACCACTCTAGCAGTACCAACATTGGCCATGTTCTTTCGTTCCACTATCCCATTCTGTTAAGGGTTATAGGGAATTGTCAATTCCTTATTGATCCCTTCCTATGCATATAACACCTTGAAGGATTTCCCTGTGTACTCACCTCCATTGTCTAATATGAGAACCTTTATCTTCCTTCCTTTCACATTCTCCACAAGAGCCTTAAACTCTTGGAAGTGACTGAAGACTTCATCTTTGGTCCTCATGAAGTAGATCCAGGTTTTCCTAGAGAAATCATCAATGAATGTGAAAAAATGCTCGCATGTTTTCAAGGATGTTGAAGACATAGGCCCACATACATTTGAATGCACTAAATCCAATATTCCCTTCAATCTACTGTCACTACTTAGAATTTTTTTCTTTGCATACTTTACCAAGGCACACCTTTTACACACATCACATTGCTCAGTGCTCAACTCTAGAAGTCCAATCACTCTCTCCTTGAGCACATTAAGTGTTGCATGGTGTAAGTGAGCCATAATCCTATGCTACAATTCTCCCATATCCTTACTGTTGCTTATCAATTCCTGGGGTGACTCAAACTGCAACCTATATAACTTGCATGACATGATCCCTATCATCTTGTCTTGTTTCGACCCCCTGGGATGAATGTACACTTTTGATCCTATGAAAGACACATCATACCCCTTTTCCCGAAGCATTGAAATTGATATCAGGTTCTTTGTCGTCCTTGGTACGTACATCACATTTGTAAAATTGAATGTCTTGCTTAACTCCCTCTAAAAGGTGATTTCCCCTTGTCCTACTAGAGTACATTTGGACTTATTCCCCATTTCTATATCTAAAGTCATCTCCTCCTCTCTAAAGATGGAGAATTATTCTCTAACTCTTGTCATATTATATGACACACCACTATCAATATACCACACCCCTATGGCCTTCGTGCTTGAGCTAGATAGGCAAGCGATGAGTGAGAAATCCTCATCAAACCTGGAAGAAAACTCGTCAATGTCTACATAAGCTATTGTTTGAGACTTCTTCTTATCCTTCTTCTTGTTAGGACATTGACTGGCACAGTGTCCTAGCCTGTGACAAGCAACACATTTGACTTTTCTCATGTCATGTTTCTTCTCTCCTTTGGAGGTCTACCCACTTCTTGAGTCTTTCCTGGTTTTAGATTTTCCCTTTCTTGCACGAGCAATGTTCTCTTCTTCTTCGCCCTTGTGATGATTTTTATTGTCATTGAGAGATGCTAACCTCAATTCCTCTTGCATGAAGTCATCTAGAGTGTTTTCTCTGGCAACAATGCCTCTCACAAAGACATCCCATGACTTGGAGAAGCCATTCAAGGCTATCCTCACAAGTTCAGTGCCATCCACATTTTCTCAAACAACTGCCAATTCATCCTTTATTTGTCCAAGTTTGGTGAGGTAAGAGGATACACTCCCCCCCTTTCCCATTTTGGTATTTCGAAGTTTCTCCTTCAAAACCATCTTTCTGTTGAGCTTTGAATTCTGGTACAGTTTAATGATGGCTTTCCACATCTTCTTAGTTCTATCTAATCCTGAGAGGTGAGGGATGATATGGTCCTTAACCCCATCCATGATGATACACCTTTCCTTGGCATTATTCTTCTTATGAGATTCAACTTTTTGTGCATCAGTTGGAACTGTAATATCCTTCTCTACAAATTACTTGAGCCCATAATCCTCTAATGACAACAATAAACGCTCCTTCCAGATACCAAAGTTAGATGCCCCATCTAACCTATCTTCAAATATGATACCCGAGATTGACTTATCTTCGAAACCATGTTGTTACAACCTCCTGGATATGAAGAATATTGCTGGTTGAAATTTTTTGTGTAAACCCTTGGCTTCCTTCTCAAAGGAAAATCTTTAAAACCATGTTAATTTTCTTTATGACTAGCAAACTAATTTCTGATTTCAATAGATTTTTATACTCAAAACAAGAACAACAACAAATTCTAACTTTCTTATCTATAGACAAAAACATTACTGAGCAAAATAGCTTTGCAATGCATAGTGAAAAATATGGAAACCGATCACACAAATTGCAGACATCAAAAGTACCCTGGAAACCCCAACTCCGGGGAAAACCAACAAACAAGGGTTTTATTTCAGCTTAAGTAAATCCAGAAATTAATTACATCAATGCCAAACCCGACAATATTATCCACAAATAATTTTTGGTTTGGATCTGTGCCTATGACTCTGTTGTCTTGGTCTCCTACATGTTATTTGCATGTACAGTTGCTAGTACGACAATTGGTATGATTGTGGGTGTGGATGTGGGTGCGGTTGTGGTAGAACAAGGCTCCACGATCTGGCATGATATGCTATGGAGAGGCTACAACCTAACCTCCTCTCCCTCTCGGCTTCTATTCCAGCCAAAATTCCAGCCTCAACACCCTCCTCTCAACCTATAATAGCTAATATGACCCTCACGATCCTAGCACGAGTGTACTCAACCCCTCTCACCAGGTCTATCTCACGACTCTATTAGAAATCAAGGCCAACAATCTTCATATCTCCTACTCGACACCTGAACTCATCCAAGACAGAATCCACCCTTGCCCAATTTCGATCTACAGTTTGAACCCTTGGTGTCACACTCACTCAATGAGTTGATGTGTTTCCTCAAGCCACCCTCTCTGCTTTTAAATCTCCATTTAAGTGATTCAATGGTGGAGATTAAAACCCCAACATGTCAAATCAATGGCTATGATCTAATCTGAAACTCACTTTGACTTTTGGATAAGATCAAATAAGCTTCTAATAGAAAGTTAACTAATATTGATTAATAATTCACATTTCCTAAGTTTAGACTTAGGAAATATTTAAATGATCATTAATCAAATTAATTAATCACATTTTCCTACGTTAGACCTAGGCAAAATTAAAATTACTTGGAGAAACATTAATCCATATGTCTTTGTCTTGCATAACACCTTGCCTAAGCCAAGACACCTGTCCGAGCTACAATATTTCAACATCCCAGGTAGGGATCCGGGAAGCTAGTAAATTTTTTGGTTTTTGTGCCTGAAGGACTAGGCATGCATTTTTTAGTGTTTTTCAGGTTGTGATCAGATATTGGAGATGGAAGCAGTCGGGTTGAGGTATGAGGAACGGTTGGAGGGTGCCTCTAACTTTCTTCCATGGAAGGCACAAATCATGTTTCTCCTAAAGGATAATGCATGCAAATACCATAGTGATTGTGCTGACAGATCCTACAAAGTTGGATAAGCATAAGACAAAGGAGTCCAAGACAATGTGGACGATCTTGGATTTGGTGAGGGATCATCTTGTACCTCACCTATTTGAGAAAATGTCATCCAATGCGATGTTCTTGACTTTGAAAAATATGTTTCAGAGTAATAACGAGAACCAAAAGGTGGTATTGAGGGACCGTCTCAGGAACACCAAGATGTCTAAGATTGATTTAGTGACCAATTATCTCACCAGGATCACTCAGGTTTGTGATTAGTTGGGGGAAGTCTGCGAGATAGTGACATATGTGGAGTTAATGCAGGTGGCCTTGAATGGTTTCACCAAGCCTTGGAATTCATTCATCGAATGCATCTGTGCTCGAGAGAAGCTTCCTGACTTCGACCAATTGTGGGATGATTACATCCAGGAGGAGACTCATCGAGAGGATTTGGGAGGCCCACATGAGGATGGTGATGAGAAGAACCTTGCACTTGTCAATTAGGAAAAGAAGGACAAGGGGAAGGTCAATAAGACATAGGTGGAGATTCATATTCACAAGCTGACAAAGGGAAGGGCCTAAGTAAGGTCAAGTGTTTTCACTATCATAAGAAGGGACACTATGATTCATAGTGTTTAGAAAGGAATAAGGGAATAAATTGGACGCAACCAGAGGTATCTATGTCAGCAAAGGATCAAGTGGATGAGTTTTCTAAAAAGTTTGAATATGAGTTCTTACTTGTTTCCCAAACTTCTTCAGGAACCATATCAACTAGTGCATGGTTGATAGATAGTGGAGCCACATGTCATAAGACAAGAGCACATGAGTTGTTCGAGAGCTTCATAGAGTCAGACTCAGATGTGCATGTGGAACTTGGTGTGGGAACCAAACATGTAGTAAAGGGAACTAGGATAGTGCCATTCCAGATGGAATCAGGAGACGTGTTAAGAGTGATGAATATGTTATGGGTGCCAAAACTCAGGGGAGGTGTGCTCTCAGTCTCAACAATTGAGAAGAAGGGATTTGACATAGCGTTTTAGGATGGATAGGTGTTGATCAATCCCAAAGGATCTAGCTTAGACATGTCAATGGTTATTAGAGTTAGAGAGAGAAACTTATATAGGCTAAAGGGATATCTTATGCGAGCAATGGAAAACAACAAAGTGGCAGAGAAAAAGGAGCAGGTAGCTCCGAAGGTTGAGAAACTTAGAGGGAGTCAGCCTTCAGGTTCAAGTGGGAAGGAGCCGCCTTTCAAATCTGTCAAGAAGGATCCATGGTACGAGATGTCCATGGAATATTCTTAGGAGCAAGAGGCTTCTAGGAGCATGTTCAAAGGAAAGAAATCTTCAAAGAAGGGTCTGAACGAGATAACAGGGATAGCTTTATGTTCAAAGGGAGCAACCAATCAGGTGGATTGGAGAGAATCCATAGTAGTGGATATGGTAGCGAAGAAAAATCCACCTCCGGGTGGTAGAAGCACCTTCCTCTCTAAGAGGGAGTGTTGATGTTTTAGTAGCATCAGACAAGTACTTCCATGTCAATTTGTGTCTAACACATGGAAGTCGTTCTTAATGCCTCTCAACCTTAGGAGATTCACTTTATAAGTTAATTATTAAAGTGAATGTACTTGTGTAATTAATGTAAATTTAATTTAATTTAATTCCTAAGTATTTGGCATTAGTAATTAAATTAAATCTTAGCTGTTAGATCTAAAGTGAAGGTGATATTTAATCTCAACCCTCGATCACTTTGGAGATCTAGGGTTTTGGATTTAGGGTAAACTCGAGGCTATAAAAGACAACCTATGTGAGAGGAGGATGTTGATGTTTTGGTAGCTGCAAGAGGTATTTTCCTCCAAGACAACTTTTCTTAGAGAAGAAGAAGATTCCAAGAGGTCAAAGGAAAACCATTGAACAACTGAAGAACACCCCAAAAAGAATAAAGTGAAATAGAAGACCCCAGGAAGATAAGTCAGCCCACATAAATAATAAAGTAAATTTGAAGACCGAGAATAAGAAGTTGGCCCCAGACAAGAGCCCAAATTAGTATAAATACAAGTCTAGGTTAGTTCATTTGTACAACCACACAACTCTCCTTATGCAGTGTGCACTAGGCAGTTGCAGTTGCAGTTGAAACAATTTCGCTATTTCTAGTTTCTGGTTCTCTTGGAGAGTGCGCCCCACTTGGGGAAGGATATTCTTGGTGGTTTCTCTTGTGCGCTACCTCTGGAGGAGTTGCGCTAAGTTTGTGTGGTGATTCCTAGTTGCTTCGTTCCAATTGCAGTTGCAGTTGTAGTTACAGTTGCATTTGTTGTTACCAGTTTCCAGTTGCCAGGTGTGCTAGTTTTTTGGTGCGCTATCTTTCTCTAGTGATGTGCCTATCTTCTGCCAGTTTCATGGTGCTGCTCAATTTGTCTACCCTTGCTAGGGTTTGACAAGAAGAAGATAAGTATTTGTTATCAAGGTTTCTTCATTGTCGGTTTTCTCTTGTGAATAGAGCTTGTTCATGGTTGTATTGGAATATTGGAAAGATTCTCTCTAAGAAAAGTTTGCTGGGTTTTTCCCAGGATAAATTTGTGTCTTATTATGTTTGTTTATATGTTTCTTATATATTTCAGTATATGATTATTGAATGTTAAAAGAAGATAAAAATTCCATGGTAAATCTAATGTTAATGAAACTAATGAAAATCTAACATGGTATCTGAGCAGGTTTCCTTCAGAATAGTTTAATCGATGGAAGGAAGATCGTGAGATTTGCCACATTGTTGAGATTTTTCGCTCCACAGTTTTATTTGTCAAGATCATTGAGCAATTATTATAAATTCAATTGGGACAAACTCCATCACTGATCAACTCGCCCTACTCTAGCGCACCTATTGCATCTCTCAGATCTTTTAGAATAATGTAGATGTGCTCGTTTCACCATAGATAATGCTACACCATTATGACCCATCCATAGGCATAAAGCCTCCCCCGAGCACCTTAAAATTTGGAAGAAAGAATGATTTGGGAAGCCACATCAGAACCACATATGACCAATAGAGAACACATCTTCTCCAAAGGTAGCGCACAAGATAAAGATACCGAAAAGATTGAACAAGAGAAAACTGCCCAACAACAGTTGTTGTTGCTCCTCCTCCAAACTTGCACATTGTTTTTGGTTTTCTGGGTGAGAGTGAGTGAACAAATTACCCAAGATGTCCTCTATTTATACTAATATGTCTAGTGACTTTTCTGGCTGGGCCGACCTGACTTTATGGTAATTATATTTTTTGTTTATCTTTTTCCTGTGGATCCGACTTGTCTTCCTGGAGTATAATACCTTAATATTATATATTTTGATAAGCCAACATGTCTTCTATGGTTCTCACAAATCTGTTTAGGGTTTCTCTTTCTTCTAGAATATTCTATTCTAGTCAATGGTTACATATGGAGGTTAATACCTTCCACAACTACCATAATATCAACACTCCATCTTAGATAGGGAGGTATTAATGGTCTCAAACACATCCATCCATCTTCACATGGAATGGGCAAGACTCTCCTAGTCTTGTAGACCATTCTACAAGTAGCATCATCATGTCACACATGGCTACACCCATGTGGACCTGCCAATCTCATCTAGGGGCCACAACCTGCTAGAGAACACTAGAGATACACCTCGTAATGTGTGTCACCATCATCGTCATGCGATACACCCGCATGATGTGCTCACCCATGGCTACACCCATGTTGTGAGTATCATCATAGATCAAGTCACGAGTATCACTATCAACAACATCTAGTAGTAATCATCAAAACATATCATCACAATATCCATGAGCCTCATTTAGCTATATTGATGATCAATCTCCACCACCATGTGTCTAGCACCTTGGGTCATTCTTGTCCCATGAAAAGAATCATGACCTCATCGGAGCCATGTACACCTCATAGTTGATCCTCTCATAGGATCACTCTATGATTACATTTAGCTCGATGCTATCAGACATGTGTGTATAGCACCTCGGGTCCTTCTTGTCCCATGACAAGAATTATGACCACATCAGATCCACAAACACCTCATGGTGATCCTCTCATAGGATCACTCTGTGAATGTATTTAACCACCTCAAGCACCTAGAGTCTTCAGTCTGTCGAAGACTACATCGGGGCACATCTACTCCAGATATATATGTTCCCTATCTCTCCTGGTCTGCAGCCTAGTTCCTGTGGAGATATTGTTGGCCTGATACTTATCAGGGCTACTCACCTACTCATGAGTTAACTACTCACCTACTCGTGAGAGTTTCAAAGCCCGATGCAATTCACACATAGGAGATCTAGAAACAACTCGAATCTCCAGTATGTCGAATATTACATCTGGGCCTATTCCCACATGATCAATTCCATCTGATCAATCTTGGAATATCGACACGATGTTGCAATCATCAATACTCCCCTAGGAAACATTTACATTCCTTCAAAGTTTGTCCCAGACAAAGGCTTAGTGCAAATGTCATCTATCTTCTCATCTGTTGATAAGTGATGGAGCTTCACTACTCCTTCTTGCACCATGTCTCTGATGAAGTCCTGCAATATCTCAAATTCTGAAGTCAACTCCCTCTATCTGTGATCCAGAATCAAATCTAGGAGGCTTCCCAGGTTCAGAAAAGGCTCAAAAATGAAAGTTTTCGGAATCAGATGAAACCAATTCCATTACGACCGGCTCATCGCACTGATTCTGACCATATATTTACTTTCTCAAATGGGCTCCATATGCGAGAGTTATTACACTCTGATCAGATTCCCAAACAACCAAAAAGTCAACAGGTCAACTGACAAAATTCAATGCTGACATCAGCATGACATCACCATGCTGACATCAACATAGTGACATGTGGCAGCACAACAATAGGGTGACATGGAACAATAGCATGTTGACACGTGGCATTGGAGGACAACAAATGGTGGGGTGCCACGTGGCCCAGACATGGGCTACCACATGGCACCCATTGGTTGGACATTAGGTTCATTGCAAAAATTATTGTGGAGTAGCAGGAATCGAACATGCGACCTCTCTCAATGAGCTAAGTGCTTTCACAAAGGCTCCAATTGCAAATGCGCCACAATGGTTCTTATGTATATGCAACCCACTATTTTGTTAATTAAAGTGTAATGTAATGTATGTGGGGGCGTAAGGGGATGGGGCTAAGCCCCAGACCATGAAATTACCAAAAACATGACCATAAGGTAAAGGGTTGGGAACTCCACTTCATGCGCTAGGATATAGGACTAGATCCCATGCAGAGCGCCCTAAGACCAGGAGCCAACACCTCTAGAGGGACAACGCACAGCCCAAAGGGCCGACGCTTGGCCATATGGAAACACATGACCCTATGCTTGCATGTGCGCCCAACCCCTTTGGGCTACTCTGTGATTTTTTTTAACAGAAGTGGGTTTTATTGTATGGTTTGGGATTTTTTATTGATTTTCAGGCCTGTTAATGGAGGATTTGGCCATTATTGGGAGATATTGGGATCTTTTTGAGCCCAGATTTTGGGAGGAAGTTGGGGATGGATAACCAACTTCAGATCTATAAAAACCAGGTCTGTTTGAGGCCATGAAGGGTAGTCATAGTAGATTTATGTTGAAGTAAATCCAAGCGAAAGCCATTCTTATGTAGGGAAGCTGTTGAGGAGCAGACGCTTCCGGGCCATTTCTGGGAGCTCTGGTCATCTGTTTTGCATGTTGTTTCTTCTGCTGGGTTCTAGAGATCTGGAAGAATATGACCAGATCAGTCTTGCAGCCTTATGGAACTACTACGATGTACTTATTGAGCTTTG
>SNQJ01S0009747.1:180921-224022 GCA_010110895.2 Picea sitchensis | reverse complement strand
ACCTAGTCAATCTCCCCAAGCATGGTCAAGTGGGTCAATGTAAGATCCAAGCAGTCGTCAGAAATAAAAGGAATTAGATGCATACATCTAAAGGTTATAATGATCAAAGGTGACACATACCATGATACCTGGACCAATTACCTCATGGAGCAAGAGTCTTCTTCGATACAAGACCAAGCCGATGGTGATGGATGTTGTTGTTGCTGACAAGATGAATCTGATGAAAGAAGAAAAGGATGGGCCCTCCAGGGCCATGCTCAGGTCAATCCTGCTCTCGGTACTCCATCTCTAGGACCTGTGGGCCTCGAGACATGATCTCCTAGTTATCCCTGGAAATCGGGGATAACACACCCCACTTGGAGAAGGATATTCTTGGTGGCTCTTGGTGGTTTCTCTTGTGCACTACCTATGGAGGAGTTGTGCTAAGGTTGTGTGGTGCTACCCAGTTTCTTCGTTCCAGTTGCAGTTGCAGTTACAGTTGCAATTATTGTTACCAGCGGCCAGTTGTGTCAGTTATGTGGCGCACTATCTTTCTCTAGTGATGCGTCTATCTTGCGCCAGTTCTGTGGTGTTGCTCAATTGTCTACCATCGCTGGAGTTTTAAAAGAAGAAGATAAGTATTTGTAATCAGGGTTTCTTCATTGTTGGTTTGCTCTTATGAATAGAGCGTGTTCATGGTTGTATTGGAATATTGGAAAGATTCTCTCTAAGAAAAGTTGGCTGGGTTTTTCCCCCAAATTTGGGGTTTTCCTAGGATAAATCTTTTTGTCTACTTGTGCTTGTTTTTCTATTGCATATATATTTTAGTATATGATTATTGAATGTTAAAAGAAGATAAAAATTCTATGGTAAATCTAATGTTAACAGAACTAATGAAAATCTAACAGAAGACACATAGACACACATAGTGAGATAGTGAGCCCTCATTGATTGGGTGGAGGACATTCATCCAAGTGTGTAGGGAAGGGTTCGAGGAAAGGAGCAAAGGGGCAGCAAGGAATATAGCAACCAACTAGCAAGATCGAAGGACCAATCTTGAGGTTTGTAATGCTTGGCCATTTGTTGTGTTGTATTATTCCTTGGGTGGGCCATTATCCCAGGATGGGAGCCCAGATTTTATAAAAATAAAGATCTCACAGTACTGGTTTTCCCTTTGGATTTTTTCCAGGGGTAATTTACCCAAAAATATCATGTGTAATGTGTATGGTTTCATTATTTATGCTTCCATTGTAATATTTGGTTAAAAACTCAATTGTGTTATTATTCAATAAATTAAGAATAATTTGTTTGGACTTAACTGTCGGGTGTTGGGTTCATAAATTAACACAAACCTTATTATGAAGCTATCATCTATATTCTACACATTGATACCTTTCCAATGGTGCAAGAATTTCCTCAATTGGAGTTCGTATGCAAACGTTATATCTATCGCAAGTTGACTTACCGTATTGATCACCATGTTGCGAGTGGATTCCACGTCAACCTCCATTACTTAAACATGTGGGGCTAGCCACGTAGTGGATTTTATAAGAAAATTATAAAAGGTCCAAATCCTTATCACAATTGAGGGTTGAGCAAGTCAAAACCCTACCACTAGATGGCTATTGAGCTATGTTAAATACCAGACTGCTAGGAGGATAAGGGGTTCCATTCTATATTATCGTATTTTGTTCCATAACAGAGCAGAACAACTGGGAGTGGGAAATGAGAGAGCATAGGGTTTGGTAGCAATTGGAGTACCCTTGCTTCGATGAGTTGAAAGAGCATGTTGTACTAGTTAGGGATGTGCTAAGGTATTGTATTGTATCTTTATTTATGTTGTAATATAAATTGTACAATTGTTGTCTAAATTTATGTGTTGTAGATTTGAAAATCAAACTTGTGTTCTCATTTTTTATGAGTGGTTTCTTGATTATTTCAATATGATGATTTATTGGGACAACTTGGATGATATGTTATGTGATTTAGCATGTTAAGAAGAAACTAGAAATCAGATTTATTTTTGAAATTAATCCACTATAAATAAAGTAATTTTCAGATATGGTTGGTGAAGGAGATCATGCCCAAAGGGTTAAGAATCTTCTCTCCTTCAAGTACATATTTTGGGTTTTTTTCTTGAGTTTTACTAGTGATTTAGTTAGACAAAAATTAATTATATTTCCACTGTAATTTATATTTCAGATTCAGCCATAAGGTTCAAAGTTCTAGGAAATAGATTAGAGGAAACCTCAAGTAAATGGAGTGAAATTTTCGAGTGTTTTAAAGTGTAGATTTTCAAAATTTCTACATGGTATCATAGTTAATTTCAATCGTTGTTTTTGCAAAGAGGAAGTTAGGTATTTTAGTTATTTTATCGTAGGGAGAGGCACTTGTTTGTGATAGTTTTAGTGAGTGTGAAGCCTTAGTGCACTTGGGAGAAGCATTTGATTCCTAAAAGGACGATCTACATAATATTTTGTGGATTATGCTTTGAGGTGTGCTTTAGATTTGCAAGGATGGCTACTTTTGATTTTAGAAAGTAGCAGGATGGAAGGTGCCCCCAATTTTACATGGTGCAAACACTATTGGAAGAGGCTAAGCTTTGGGAGAATGTTGAGAAAAAGATCACTACACCTATCATTCTAAAACAATGGATTTGAGCATAATAAAAGGAGGCCAAGGCAATGAAAATTATTCTTGATTTGATGAAGGATCATTTGATCACTCACATTCTAGAGAAGAAGGCTAGGAAGGAGATGTACGATGCTTTAATTCCATTGTAGCATAGTGTTAACATCTATAAGAAAATGATTTTGAGAAATAAGCTCTCAACCATTGGCATGAGTGACACAGATTCAATAGTTAGCTAGCTACTTGGGGAGGATCATATATTTGGGAGATCAGTTGGCTACCATAAGGGAAAGAGTCGAGGATGAGGAATTGGTGCTCCTTTCTTTGAATAGATTTACTTGACACTTGAAACCCTTTGTTCAAGGCATTTGTGCTTGTGAGAAGCTACCATCTTTTGAGAAGCTTTGGGATGATTTTGTGTGGGAAAAGACACGGTTAGAATCCAGTTTAGCTACGCAAAGTGAAGTAGAAAACCTAGCCCTTACCATGTTGATCGGGAAGGGAAGGAAAGAAAGGATCTATGAAGGGAAGGCAAGAAAGGATCTAGGAAGGGTAAGAACGAAGAATAAATCCAAATTAAGAAGGATTTGAGTCATGGGAAATGTTTTACGTGTCTCTAGAATATATATTATACTAGCCAATGTCAAGAGAAGAAGAAAGGGAAAGCCAAGCAACAAGAATACATCATCAAGTGTAGAGACTCTTATTTAAGTGGATGAGTTAGCATCCAAGCTTGAGACCACCTTCTCCACGGTATCTTGTTCATCTACCAACATTGTGGTAGGTGTTGGATGGTATCTCGATAGTGGTGCTTCGAGACATATGACTTATGACATGAATTTTTTTGACAGGTTTCAAAAGAAAGAGCAAGGAATATGTGTGGAGTTGGGTGATGATGCCACTTATCCTATGAAGGGATTCTATTCCTTATCTTTCTGGATGCCTTTAGGCAATATTCTTGAATTGAATGATATTTTGTTTGTTTTTGGTGTGACGAAAAACCTTCTTTTAGTGCGTTGCATGATAGATCTACATTGTGTGACCAAGTATGAAGCTCAAAAGGTCATCACTAGATATCAAAGCTATGTTGTGGCCAAAGGGGTTTGAGTTGAAGGTCTTTATAGATTGCAATCAGATCCACATTTGGAAGAAGAGAGCCAAGGGAAAGATGCCACCTTACCCTCTACTTCAATGCATCGAAAGCCAAGATGGATTTCTTAAAGATTACATGATACACATAAGCATATAGGAGCACCTAAAACTTTAGTGACGACAAATATCCCCCCTAAGAGATTTTCCAACCATGTTGCATTGACTTCCTCCATAGGCGAGCCTTCCAAGTTTGCAGAATAGGTGTGGATTGGTGCTATGATGGAGGATAGTGATATTTGGGAGATAATTATTATTGGGGGATCAATGATTGATTTCGAGATTGCAACAGATTCAAATTTGGAGAAAGCAAGTTCAATTGAATCAGACAGAGAAGACTAGTGTTCAAAGAAACTTTTAGGGGTGGAATTCCACCCATGGGCTATGTTGTTGTCCTTATACACACTTGTAAACATGAGCTAAGTCCAACTCACTTAGTGTGTCCTTGGAGGCACAATGCCTAGGTTCAAATCCCACTGTCACCTCGACTTGAACCTCTTCCGTCTAGGCTTGCTCCTAGGGAAGCCAAGGGGGGTAGACCCTAGTTACTATGTGAAGTTAAGAGTTAAATTCTAGAAGTTGATTTTAATTACTTAATGGTTTGGGGGGAATCTAGCCTATATGAGAGGCAAACAATGCAAAGTGAAACTATTCAAATGCAAAGGCAAGCCCTTTTCCTAATACAACTAAAGACTAGTGCCTAAGGTTGGCCAAGGGGTCAACTAGAGTTAAAGGATATTAGATTTTACAAAGAGTTGCAACAAGATTACAAAAGAATGAAATTAGAACTAAATACAACTAAAAGAGATAAACGATTATCTACAAATCTAAGAATGTCTAAATATACATCAAAGATACAATTATATAACTATGAACAAGAAAAGAAACAAGCACTAAATTGATTACTTGATTGTGCAGGGAAATAAAGATTGCTCAAAGGAAAATATCACACCAACACATCAAGCCTACAAACCCAAACATAGAATGCCTCCACAAGAGGCACAACTCTAATGGGTTGCTTCAATGGCATGCACAAGTACACAACACAAACCCAAACAATGAAGTTGCCTCCAAAGGATGCACAACTTCAAGGGGTTAATCCAATAACTCAAAGAACAACTTAAAATTAAATGGCAATGCTTAAAAGAAAGCCTCCATAGGCAAGGGTGCAACTTTAGTTTACCTAGTTAACATCCACAAGTGCTTTAAGTAAATTGCATGAAAAGTAAAGAAAAGTGCTTGCAAGACTACTTAAGAATCAACCATGAAAGATATATAAATGAAGGTGTCCCCAAGGTTGTAGTGGATTAATTAGGATTATTAAGTTGTTGAGTGAGAGTATGAATCCTAAACTAAGTGACAACCCCAAAACTCCCCCCACTTGTACCAAATAGTTGTTGGGTGCTCAATAAGTGAGGCAAACAAGGCCCCACCCTAGCTCCACAGGTCAACCCAAGAAAATAAGTACTCTCAGGAAGGATGCCAAGCGTTGTGAGATCGTCCCCGATATAGCACCTCTCGTTGCCTCCTTACAGTTCTCATTTAGATGGCAAAGTTGGGTCAGTAGAGGGTGACCTATTAAAACTAGTTAATTTTAAGCCTTATGAGACTAACGTAGATTAAGTTAGTTGTGTGTTGAGCAAGATGTGCTTGCTAAATGTCAAGTGCTTGAATGTAAAAGATATTGCTTGCAAGTGAAAAAAAAATACTTAACAAAAGTGTATAACTTGAAATAACATGAAGTACTCGAAATAAAACTTGAAAAAATTAAAATTGATGTTTGCCTTACACCATAGTGTTATACCATGCTCATTAAATTGCAAGAAAAAGAAAGTACTTGTGAAGAGATGAACTTGAAAGCAAAGTACTTGAAAGAAATATAGCTTGCAAAGAAAATGAAAAAACTAAATGAGCATCATAAACTTATTATGCCTCCATGGGCCTACACTAGCACATGATTACTTCATTACTTAACATAAACCATCATTGAGCATAAATTGAAATAACCACAACTAGTCTAGCCTTATGATTTTGGGGGTTGGAAAAGCCAAACACACTCCAAGGTGTAGGCAAACAAGTGCAAATAAAAATGCTTGTAAATAAAACTAAGTTAAGCAAATGTCAAACAATGGCATAAGGTGGAGCCAAGCCTTCCTTTGTTGTGCCAAAGTGGGTTGAAAAGAAACTAAACTAATAACAAAAAATAAAATGCATCAAGAAAGCCTATTGATTTAGGATGGTTGGCAAAGCCAAGCACTTTCCTAGGTGTAGGCAAATAAACTAAAAAAAACTTGCAAATAATTGATTTTAGGAGAAGTGCAATCCCTTGGTTACTCTTTCGGGGCTTGCTTACAATGAAGATAGAATATAAGTGTTGGGTGAGTAGGCACCCCAACTTAGGAGGTTGTGGCTGATGTTTTAAGGTCCCAAGTGGGTTGTTTCTCCTCGTTTTTTTTCAATGACCTGCAAAAACTAGCAAGTAAAACTTGCTGGAAAACTGTAGAAAATGACTGAAAAACCTGCATAAAATTTATGTTAAGATAAAACAGAAATATAAGATAAAATATTGTAGTATTTGTAGTCTATTTTGATCTACTTCAGCATATAAATCTACCCATATACTCAGAAATCACAGAAGAAAAGCAAAACCAAAACTGTAAGAGGAAATAATATTAGGTTAGATGAACAACTTCCAAATTTGAAGTTGCTCCTCCTTAACCTTTAGCAACCTGCAAGAATATGAGAAAAAGATACAAGACTAAGTAAGAGGTAAGTAGATCTCAAATCATCCACAAAATACTCTGAAGAATAAAATAAACTACACTACTAAGATCTAGAGCAATACTACTCTATATCTATCCAAGCAAAGTACTTTTCTTGGATCTCCTACTCTAATCTAGAAACAAAGAACTCAAAGAATGCATAAATACAAATCACCTCAATAAGCTCCAAAACCACACATCAAGAATACTCCAAATGCCAATGGTTTCCTCCAAAGTTTCTTCTATTATGAGCAAGCTTGAGCAAATACTTGCTTCAAGCTCGAGAAAAGAGAGAGCAATATGGGAGAGAGAGAGAATGGGAGAGATTTGGGTATAATAACAATACACTAAGAGAAGATGAGAAATGAGGGTGAGCGGGCCTCTATTTATACTTGGGAAGCCAAAGTTACCCCTCTTAGATCCTTTACAAGTGTCAAAACACAAACAAGAGTGATCATCTCTAGGAGGGGGGCACATTTTTAGGGTTAGGGTTTTGGATTGATGAGTTGGGATTAGTTTTCATCCATTTTCCTAGTCAAAGGATGAGGTGGAGGAATGAGGGAGGCGCACTAGGGGAGAAAGGGCCCCACTCATATTAATTTTTTATTTTCCAATGTTTTTTCAAGGAGGGGGGCACAACTTTCCTAGGAGGAACAACTTGAAGTGATGGTGGCTAGGTAAGAATGGGTTATGAGGGTGAGAAAGGGGTTATGATAGTCTAGCCTAATGTTTAATCATAATCTACCACTCTCTCTTTAACCAATTAACTCAAAATTACTAAATTTGACATTTTGACTATGTCAATATAAGCAATTAAATTGATGTTTTGGACTAACCAAGACTCCTCATGGACAAATACCTAGAAAATCTTGTCCAATTGAGATGAAACTTGGTCCAAGGGTGTAGGGGGTCTCATTCCATTTATTTTGAGCACAAATACCCCTATCAAAAGCCCAAGGACCTAGTTTTTACATTTTTCATCAAAATTTAATTAAAATTACCCAACTTAGGCAATTTAATAAATTAAAAAAAACCTATCTAGACTCGACGAAATTCCGAAAAACTTTAGGAGATGTATTACATGGTCATTTACAACATTCCTAGACACTAGCTACCAGAGGGCTATACTATTAGAATGCCTTTCACCACTTTGGAGGAATTATTTGTGGGAGTGAAAAACTCAAGGGAAATTAATAAGGTTGGTTAGGCCAAATTAATAACTTGAGGTAAAATAAAAACTTAGTGAAAGGGACTCCTCTAATGATGAATTCCTAAGGTAACTGACCTAACTATGATCCATGCAGACCCATTACATTATTATCCCACGAAGAGGAGCGAAAATTCCATTACAAAAAGAAGTGTTGAAGGCCAAAACTGCCTTGTAGAACCCGTAAGTCTCTTACTTGGTAGCACCTGATGGTGCATATATTCATGGTACATGGAGTTGACCCCCTAGTTGAATAAGTGGTCAACATCTGGCTCCACATGGGGACGTTTTTTTGACTTCACTTTGGGGAGGAAAGCATACGAGAATCCAACATCTATAAAACAAAGTTCTCACCAATACCCAACATAAATATACATATATATAACAAATAAAATGCTATAAACAACAATTACATAAAGAAATAATCATTGTACAAAATCTATAATTACAAAATGAAACTATGATACAAAAACATCTAAGTACATAATAACATAATGAATGAAAAAATACAAAACTGAAATACAAGGAGAAGGGTTAGAGATACGTTACAAAGGGTGTCCCTTTGGATTCCAAGTTGTCATGTTGAAGAAACACTTCAAGGGGGAGTCCTCTCACTAGCATGTATAACTCTATGTCATCCCACTGGTTGAGAAGAGTCGCTAGAACACTAATACACTTTATTCCAATTTCTGTTTTTCTCACGTGAATCCCTGCTTCTAACCTTAGGCCACTTGGAACAATTCTCCTTAAAAAAATTATGATGATTTTGCATAGGTTCCAATTGAAAGGTTTTTGAACTTAATTTTTCCTTAAAAGGCTTGGTATACTTCTTCATAGGGATGATATACTTTACTCTATCAATATTAACCTTATCATCGTTACTACTTTTCATCAGATTTTCATCACACATTCTACCTTTGATTTTCCCAATTTCTGAAAAATAAGGAGGGTCTGGCCCAAGAATTCCATCTGACTTATTCTGACATCTAACTAATTTCTATGATGATGGTTGAGATGATGACACATTTTCAACTGAAAAATCCAACTCAATTTCTAAATCTAGAGGAGTCAAATCATTATCCATTTTATCCAAATATTCCTCAAGAAAAATACCATCAAAATAATCCACGGCGTCCCAAACACTACAAATGTTTGGGGATTCATCATCAGGCTCCATCTTGGTAGATGTTATAGAAGTAGACTCAACTTCATAACATCCCATTTCTACTTCACAATACATAATCTTGTTATCCTTTCTCCTAGGATCTTCCACATGATACTTTCTTTCTAACTCTTTATTTAATCTGAACATGGAACCATTGTAGTTGGAATGGTGGCATAAGTTAAATCCATTTGTAAATTACCACCTAAATCTGCATCTGTCTTCCTAGAAAGAAACATACCCCAAGCATCATGTACATCAATCACAACAATATCAATTTCAATCATGATGACAGGGAATGCAACCAAGTGTACTTGTAATCCTTTAATTAGACCATGCACCTGAATTGTCTTGCTATCCATAGCACAAATGTTATGATAAGGTCTAGATATTCTCAAGTTTAATTGTTCCATTACCTTCTTAGTCATAACATTTGAGCTAGCCCCTGAGTCAAGCATGTAGTTGTGTAGAATAAAATCATTCATGAGCAATGATAGGTAAAAAGGTCTATTATTTTCATTTCCCCTATCCATATTCTGCAAAATAACAGGTGCATCCTGATAAGCTACTGCTGGTGGAATGTCAACCTTATTATGAGAATGATTTTCTATGGCTCTGAGTAGCTTCTACCTCTGAGAAGGAATCTTCATTATTTCTGACACAGGCACCAACATATTCGCATTACTTATCCATCCTCCCAAGTCAATGTTTAAATCTGAGCTTGCATACACATTCGACTTAGGAGGAGTTGGAGCTACCTTGGGAATGTTTGCTTGATTTCTTTCCTGATTTATATTTTCATCCCTTTGGTAGGCAATGCCTCTATATCTATCCATTTCATCTACTTATTGTGGAGTAGGCTTTGGACCAAAATTTTTTGTTGCCTTATCCACCACAACATTATTCATGTTATTTACCCCCTCACTATGTTCCATCAAATCCATCCAATCATACATGCCAACATTATACTAATGACCAAACATATTAACTTGTTCATTTTCCGCTCTATAAGGCCCCATTGTTCACAAGGTCTACAGTAAGGAATATCTTGGTGGTCAACCAAGTTAGTGGATTCAAATGGATTTGGTGGTCTTTGATCTTGGGGAGGAGGTATCTTAGGCCATTTGTCATTTGACCTGTGTTGGGGTCTACTAGCTTGACCCCTTTCCATGGCTATCAACATATTTTGCATGGCATTCATTTGATTGTCTTGGTTAATCTCCATTTGTTTAATCTGATTAACATGTTCTTTCAATTGATTAGCATGATTAATCTGTATTTGTTTAATTAATTGAGTGAGTTCCTTAATGCCATCATTAGAAAATTCATGATTCTCAACATTATTTTTCTTATCTTCATAATGTTGGGAAGAAGTTACTCTAGTAAAACCAGGAAGATTAGATTTCCTAGCTTCACGCATATTCTTGTCATTCCTCATAGCCATAACTTGTGCATCCTTAAGAGTTTGAGGATCGTTATCCCTTAGCGCATATCTCATTTGCCCCTCAAAAGCTTCCATATTGTAAATCAAAATTGCAGTTTCTGAAGGCATTATATCTTGAGAGAGGCTTTTCATCAAGTCAGTAAATCTTTTGTTAAATTCATCCACAGTTTCATTTTCCTTTTTCTGACTTGAACTAAGGGCAGCTAGTAAAAATCTATTTTCTTTCTTATCACCCCACCTTTCCTTGAAAATTGTCACTATCTCGGCTAGAGTGATAAACTTTTTAGGATCAAACTCAAAAATCCACTATGCAGCATCCCCCTCTAAAGAGTACACAAACAATGTCATCTTAACATCCTCTTTATCATGACCCCGAAAATACCTCAAAACACATAGATCAAAATTCAGAATATGAGAGTGAACACTGACAACATTATTCCCCTGAAAACATGGCAACTTATCAATGGCCTTTTCAGGAATCATGTGAGGAGCCCCTTGGATAGTTGTAAAATTCAAAGGTCTCAAAAACACACTCATGACTACATTAGGGTTATTAGTGGGAGTATTAACAGTTGATTGATTATTATTAGTTTGGAACAAGTATTGGATATCAGTGAGTGTTTCTTCTCCAAGACTTTCAGGTAGCCTTCTAGGGGAAAGGCGATTTAACCTCCTCCTATAAACCTTTTCAAGTTCAGGAAAAGAATAAATCACTCCTTGTGAAGTGCTCCTAGTAGTATACTTGACAGATTTGTTCAAAGGAGTCGCCACTTGAAGATAAAGCAAACAAAAACAAGCAATCCAAGATGAAAAAAATTTAGGGACTAAAGTTTATTACTTAGTTCTTAAAAAAAAAATTAGTTAAGTCATTTAGACCAATGATAAAAGACGTATCCCCGACAATGGCCCCAAATATGTTGTCGTCCTTATACACACTTGCAAACGTGAGCTAATTCCAACTCACTTAGTGTGTCCTTGGAGGCACAATGCCTAGGTTCAAAGCCCACTGTCACCTCAACTTGAACCTCTTTTGTCTAGGCTTACTCCTAGGGAAGCCAAGGGACCCTAGTTACTATGTGAAGTTAAGATTTAATTCTAGGAGTTGATTTTAATTAGTTAATGGTTTGGGGGGAATCTAGCCTATATGAGAGGCAAACAATGCAAAGTGCAACTATTCAAATGCAAAGGCAATCCCTTTTCCTAAGACAACTAAATACTAGTGCCTAAGGTTGGGCAAGGGGTCAACTAGAGTTAAGGGAGATTAGATTTTACAAAGAGTTACAACAAGATTACAAAAGAATGAAATTAGAGCTAGATACAACTAAAAGAGATAAACGATAATCTACAAATCTAAGAATGTCTAAAGATACATCAAAGATACAATTATATAACTATGAACAAGAAGAAACAAGCACTAACTTGATTACTTGATTGTGCAGGGAAATAAAGATTGCTCAAAGGAAAAGATCACACCAACACATCAAGCCTACAAACCCAAACATAGAGTGCCTCCACAAAATGCGCAACTCTAAGGGGTTGCTTCAATGGCATGCACAAGTACACAACACAAACCCAAACAATGAAGTTGCCTCCAAAGGATGCGCAACTTCAAGGGGTTAATCCAATAACTCAAAGCACAACTTAAAATTAAATGGCAATGATTAAAAGAAAGCGTCCAATGGAAAGCGTGCAACTTTAGTTCACCTAGTTAACATCCACAAGTGCTTTAAGTAAATTGCATGAAAAGTAAATAAATTGGCAAGTGCTTGCAAGACTACTTAAGCATGAACCATAAAAGATATGTAAATGAAAGTGCCCCCAAGGTTGTAGTGGATTAATTAGGATTATTAAGTTGTTAAGTTAGAGTATGAATCCTAAACTAAGTGACAACCCCAAAATTCCCCCCGCTTGTACCAAATAGTTGTTGGGTGCTCAATAAGTGAGACAAACAAGGCCCCACCCTAGCTCCATAGGTCAACCCAAGAAAATAAGTACTCTCGGGAAGGACGCCAAGCGTCATGAGATCGTCCCCAATCTAGCACCTCTCGTTGCTTCCTTACAATTCTCGTTTAAATGACAAATTTGGGTCAGTAGAGGGTGACCTATTAAAACGAGTTAATTTTAAGCCCGATGAGACTAAGTTAGATTAAAATAGTTGTGTGTTGAGCAAGATGTGCTTGCTAAATGTCAAGTGATTGAATGTAAAAGAGATTTCTTGCAAGTGAAAAAGAAGTACTTAACAAAAGTGTATATCTTGAAATAGCATGAAGTACTTGAAATAAAACTTTCAAAAATTAAAATTGATGTTTGTCTTACACCATAGTGTTATACCATGCTCATGAGATTGCAAGAAAAAGAAAGTACTTGTGAAGAGATGAACTTGAAAGCAAAGTGTTTGAAGGAAATATAGCTTGCAAAGAAAAGGAAAAAAAAAACTAAATGAGCATCATAAACTTATTATGCCTCAATGGGCCTACACTAGCACATGATTACTTCATTACTTAACATAAACCATCATTGAGCATAAATTGAAATAACCACAACTAGTCTAGCCTTACGATTTTGGGTGTTGGCAAATCTAGACACACTCCAAGGTGTAGGCAAACAAGTGTAAATAAAAATGCTTGTAAATAAAACTAAGTTAAGCAAACCTCAAACAATGGCACAAGGTGGAGGCAAGTCTTCCTTTGTTGTGGCAAAGTGGGTTGGAAAGAAACTAAACTAATAACAGAAAATAAAATGCAGCAAGAAAGCCTCATGATTTAGGATGGTTGGCAAAGCCAAACACTTTCGTAGGTGTAGGCAAATAAACTAAAAAAAACTTGCAGAAAATTGATTTTAGAAGAAGTGCAAGCCCTTGGTTACTCTTTAGGGGCTTGCTTACAATGAAGATAGAAGAAAGAAGTGTTGGGTGAGTAGGAACCCCAACTTAGGAGGTTGTGGATGATGTTTTAAGGCCTCAAGTGGGTTGTTCCTCCTCATTTTCTGTCAATGACCTGCAAAACCAACAAGTAAACTTGCTGGAAAACTGCAAAAAACCACTGAAAACCCTGCAGAAATTTTTTGTTAAGATAAAACAGAAATATAAGATGAAATATGACAGTATTTGTAATTGATTTTGATCTACTTCAGCATATACATCTACCCATATACTCAGAAATCACAACAGAAAAGCAAAACTGAAACTGTAAGAGGAAATAAGATTAGGTTAGATGAACAACTTCCAAATCTGGAGTTGTTCCTCCTTAACCCCTAGCAACCTACAAGAAAATGAGACAAAGCTACAAGACCAATTAAGAGGTAAGTAGATCCCAAATCATCCACTAAATACTTTGAAGAAGAAAGGAAACTACACTACTAAGATCTAGAGCAATACTACTCTCTATATATATAAGCAAAGTACTTTGCTTGGATCTCCTACTCTAATCTAGATACTGAGAACTCAAACAATGCATAAATACAAATCATCTCAATAAGCTCCAAAACCACACATCAAGAATACTCCAAATGCCAATGGTTTCCTCTAAAGTTTCTTCTATTATGAGCAAGGTTGAGCAAATACTTGCTTCAATCTTGAGAAAAGAGAGAGCAATATAGGAGAGAGAGAGAGAATGAGAGAGATTTGTGTATAGTAACAATACACTGAAAGAAGATGAGAAATGAGGGTGAGAGGGCCTCTATTTATACTTGGGAAATCAAAGTTACCCCTCTTAGATCCTTTACAAGTGTCAAAACACAAGCAAGAGTGATCATCTCTAGTAGGGGGGCGCATTTTTAGGGTTAGGGTTTTGGATTGATGAGTTGGGATGAGTTGTCATCCATTTTCCAAGTCAAAGGATGAGGTGGAGGCATGAGGGAGGCGCACTAAGGGAGAGAGGGCCCCACTCATCTTAATTTTTTATTTTCCAATGTTTTCTCAAGGAGGGGGGCACAACTTCCCTAGGGGGAACAACTTGAAGTGATGGTGGCTAGGTAAGAATGGGTTATGAGGGCGAGAAAGGGGTTAGGATAGGCTAGTCTAAGGTTTAATCATCATCTCCCACTCTCTCTTCAAGCAATTAACTCAAAATTACAAAATTTGATATTTTGACTATGTCAATATAAGCAATTAAATTGTTGTTTTGGACTGACCAAGACTCTTGATGGACAAATACCTAGCAAAACTTGTTCAACTGAGACGAAACTTGGTCCAAGGGTGTAGGGCGTCTTATTCCATTTCTTTTGAGCACAAATACCCCTATCAAAATCCCAAGGACCTAGTTTTTACATTTTTATCAAAATTTAATTAAAATTACCCAACTTAGGCAATTTTAATAAATTAAAAAAAACCTATCTAGACTCGACTGAATTCTGCAAAACTTTAGGAGATGTCTTACATGGTCATTTACAACATTCCTATGCATTAGCTACTAGAGGGCTAGACCATTAAAACGTCTTTCACCACTTTGGAGGAATTATTTGTGGGAGTGAAAAACTCAAGGGAAATTAATAAGGCTGGTTAGGCCAAATTAATAACCCGAGGAAAGAAATACTCAGTGAAAGAGACTCATCTAATGATGAATTCCTTAGGTAACTAACCTAACTATGATCCATGCAGACCCATTACATTATTATCCCACGTAGGGAAGCAGAAATTCCATTACAAAATAAGTGTTTAAAGCCAAAACTACCTTATAGAACCCGTAAATCTACCTGATGATTTACCTGATGGTGCATACCTCTTCCATCATTTCTACACGGTTATATCATTGGTGAACCAATTATCTCGCTATTGCTCCCAATCAATGTGAAGAAGGTTATGTGGATAGTGGAATTCCTGGAGGAGTGGCAATTCTCTTCAACATCTATATGTATTTCTTTTTAATTTGTTTTCTTTGGAGGATCTACTAACATGATGTCGGATGAGTTGTATTATTGTATATGGATCCTGGGTGGATTGGTGTTACCAAATTCTAAATGGATCTAATCTAGATCTAGGTTAGATCCTACCATATCTGAATCTGGATTTGATTTGTGGAAACACCGATTTAGAGCCCGTGTAGGCCATATCTAGTAACATAGTTATTATGTTAAACGTAATTTGATTATCTGTAACGAAAGCACTTATTCAATGACTAGTCATTTGTAACTGTTTACATATGTATGTTATTGAAGAAGTGATTATTAATTAATCATCCACTAGGAGATTGTCCTTGAATTAGTGTCAAAGCCTATGAGGAGGAAGCCCCATAATTGATCTATAGGCTGTTGTAACTTTTATTCCATGTACTTGGTCCCTATTATTGAAGATCTGTAGATTTTTGTTGTGAAATTTGACATTATGGTTTGGCATTGGAAGATGTGTAATCTAGTTGCATCACATGAACACTAAGCTTGAGATTCCAACCAATCACGCTGTTTAGATAATGATTTTATGTTTGGAACCAAGTTGAGTAGCATTAGCAAAGAAGTTGGTTACTATAGAATTCGTAGGGGACTCCCTGGTAATGATAGAACACCAAAATATTCAGTCAAAGAGATAGGAAAGGATTTCTTTCGTATGTAATAGTCACATATTTTGACCTCACAACTGAGGAAGGATTATTTCAGCCATTGATATCACCAGTGAATTTATGCAACAATAATACAAAGTCATTCTCTCTCAACTTTATACAAAACCTTGGAGAAATACCATGCTAAAAAGTCAATATGTGATCCAAAGATACTAGTTACATTGCTTCTGTTAGCACTCTGTAATTTGCCCAAGGCTGTGAGGCAGTCACAGAGGCAACATCAAAACCACTTCGAGTCTTGGATCTAGCCCTCCAAGACTCAGAGAGGGATCTCTCTGTCTGATATAGCTTTGTTTGAAGAGGTATTAGGCTAGTTATGAAGAACATGGGTTGGGGGTTTTTGAAAATATTTAGATGAGGATGTGGTTGACGAGTTTCTCAGATCACCATTGGGTTATGGGGTCTGTTTATAAGACAATGATCAAATCAAATCTAGAGATAAATGTCTCCACAGGGCAAGATAGTAACAACTGTTGGATCAAATCAAGTTTAAAGGGTGTCGATTTGAGGAAGAAATGGGGAAGAAAAACTGAGCAAATGAGCAGTTAGGAATTCATAGGCTGAGTTTTAGAAGAAAACATAAAGATTATTGAAAAATTTGGACAAAGAGTATGCATGCATAAATTCTTCTCCATTAACTGTTTTTCAATAATAAGAAATGAAAATGTTTGAATGATAGCAGAAAGATGATTAAAAACAGACAAAAGATTTTATACCAACAACTTTGCTACGAGAATCACGTAAGTCATTTTCTGTTATGAGTTGTCATTCCAACATTACAGAGAAACCTCCGGAAGTAACAAGGCCCACAGTCCGACAGAAAGGACCAAAATATTTTACAGGTCGAACCACTTTACATTAAAATCCCATGCGGATAAATAGGATAGACCATCCCAATTAGTTTTGGAATTCGGTTTAACCGCCTCGACCAAAATAGCCACCACTCCCACAAAAATTTGGAGTTTTCTGCCATGAAAGACGGACTGTTTTTCTAGGAAACGGGGGTCCGATCAGACGTTATTTTCTCGTCAATGATGACACCTGGGAAAACTGGAAGGTTATTGTAGATGGGCATGTGATGAGAAAAAGCCTCCTTCGGTTTCGCAAAATTCATCCCAGCTGGCCGTGGCAGCTCCTGTAAGATCGGGACTGTAATGGAAATTTGAAAATCTGGAAAAATAGGTCTTGAAGATGACTTCGATTCTCCCCTGTTAAGTAACTCAGCAGAAAAAACTGAGAGAGGTTTTGGATTTCTTCAGCCCGTGCTGAGCAAAGGAAAAACCTCTCGGATTTTCAAAATACGTCTCCAGATTTGCTCGGAATATCCTCCGGGAAGAGACATGGTAACCTGAGCAAATATTGGCAGAATTGGGGAAAGTGGGTTTTCGCGTGGTAAGCGGTATTCCGGACCCTACGTTAAATGTGAGCGCGGGGGTCAGAATTAATCTAAGTCGTTGATCTGTTAGCCTTCCTGGTAGATTCAGTTGCAAGATGTTTGTTATTTTAAATTAGGACCCCCCTCGTTAAATTTCGGAAGGTGAGGGGGCTCCGGAATTAATGTGGAGCGTTGATTAATTTGTTTGGTAAGTGGATGGAGGGAGCGGGGGTAAGAAATGTATGGAGATAAGATTGGAAGCTGAGGGAGTGCTTGGGGGTTGGAGGTTGAGGGTGTGGCGGTAGAGGGGGATGAGGGAGTGGAGTTGAGTGGAAGGTGATGTGGGGGTGGCGTGAGGTGGGGTGGCGTGAGGTGGGGGACATGAGTGGGTGTGAGGTGGGGGTAGGTGGGAGTGACATAGAAATTGGGGGGTAGGCTTAGGATACATAGGTTAGTTTGTTTTTTGTTTTGTTCTTTTTTTAAATTTGTTTTGTTTTAATATTTTTTTATATTTATTTTGTGTTTATTTGTTTTTTAATTTTATTTTATATGTGGTTTGTATTTATTTATAATATATGTTTTGGTTTTGTGTTTATTTTTTAATTTGTTTTATTGCTTTTTATTATATATTATTTTTTGTTTTTTAAATATTTTATGTTTTATATAGTTTTGTATTTTATATGTTATTTAATGTTTTGTATTTTCTTTTATTTAATTTTCAATTTATTTATGATTTGTTAATGTTTTTGTATTTTCTTTTATTTAATTTTCAATTTGTTATGATTTGTTTTATTTAATTTAAATCTAACTCTAATTACTAACTTAGTTACTAACCTAGGTATTAAACTTAATTAATAATTATTTAATTAATAATTAATTATTTATTTAACTAGTCATTTATTAATCAATTTTAACCTATACTGACTTTATTGCTATTCTTGTTTATCCTAAGTCTGTTTGCTTATGGACAGGTGAAGGTGGAGGGACAATGGAGGCTGACAAAAGACAAGGGGGAAGAGGGCGCAGTGTGTATGAAGGATGCGATAGGGTGATGGGGGATTGAACGACAAGAATGGAGGGAGGAAGCGGAATCACCTGAGCCACGACTTCGTCATCACGAGAGAAACGCCAAATTAACAGTCGAAGAATCGAGTCGTCTATAATTATAGGACCCCAACAGCTTCAAAGCTTATGATGGTTGTCTTTGTCTCTTATAAGTTGATATATTTTCATATAAAAATTGCAGTGAAAGAACTCTCGAGTCTAAATGACCTCACCATGAATATATACAAACCACCTGAGAGTAATCTAGCCGAGCTCACAAAAACATCATAGTAAGTCATAAAGTGCTTAAAAGTCAACTAACACCCTATTAGCCCAAACTTGATGACAAGTAATAAGATTCCATAAACAAGTCAAAAGAAAACTTTAATAATATTAACATAGGAATATCAAGCTTACTATGAAATTACAGAGGGATCAAGAACTTCCTCCCCAAAGTTATAACTAGGGGAAACTTGAAACCATCTTGGTCAAGGGAAAAGAGTAAACACATCCTTGATAGCTTGATAATTGTCTTAAAAGGCATTCTTGCTATGTCCTAGATTGCACTATCGAATTGCTTGCTTCTAAAACAAAATGTTTAGTGTTGACAATCTAGTAAAACATCCTGCCACATAGTACCAACACTATAGACACCAGCTAATAATGTGATTCCCACTGCCCATAAGATCCAAGAAGGTGAAACCTAAAAAAGAGTGCAACCTCTTACCAACATGCCAACAATACTACACTCTGCATCATCAATTGTGACCGCCTCCAATTGATGCTAGAAAGTTCTTTCAAAATTTCAATGGACTCATGTTGAATAGTCCTTGCCCCTTAACGTTTGAGAGTGTGATAATTCCTACTTTGCAAAGGGCTATGTAGGTCACTATACATGATTAGTGATATCCTATAGAATTGTACATCAGCGTTTAAGAAATTCTGAAAAAAGGAACAGAGATTGAAAGTGCATAAATTTTACCACACTTGGAAGAAGTGCTTTAAAGTCCCCAATATATAAAGCAGAAACAAAACAAGGAAAATTTTATGGTGACAAATTCTCCAAATGGCTATAGTTGACTGTTTCCTCATTTTGAAAATGATCAAAATATCTATTTTCTCATCTCAAAATCTTAATTTGATCACGTTCACCAATAGAGTACACTGTTATATTACCTAAACAACCTATGTTTCTTATTTTATGAACTTGATATGCCAGCCAAACACAGGATATATGTGTAAACTATTTTATTATTAGAGTTCCCAAGGCTTTCTTGACAGAGGATTCAAGTTTATGCCTGCACTAAGTTACTCTAACAACATAAAGTGCACAGGGAAGCTTATCATTATATTGATATTGCATTACGTGTGTCCATAATATCACATAAAGTGCATTTAATATTCCAAAGCTTATCTTTTGGAAGAGGAAAATGCTTAAAACATGCGAAACTTTGCACTTCCCTCTTTATGTGCTTTGAGAACTAATTGAAAATGATCATATGCTGAGCATTTAAACAACTTTACATAGTAAATGCCGATGCTCATTAAATTGCACTCTACAAATTGACACAGCATCGATAGTCAAGTAACATAATGTTTATCTATATATGTGCCTATACGTATCCAAATTGAGATCGAAGGTGTTATATTTCCTCATTCCTTGAGTTCTTATCATGCAATCCTTTTTCCAACTAACCAGTGATAAACCACAACATTAGGGACAAGAAGGCCTCCTCAAGCAGACCACTTCACCCATATGTAAAAGAATTTGTGATATTGAAGTCACCAAAATGCACAATTTGAAACTCATAGAATTTGTTGATGTTATGTTAAAGATATCTGTTGATGATATTTACAGAGATTCAAGTGCATTTCCTAACAAATATTTTAAGCCCAGTAATTTTAACAGAAGATAAAAGGGAACACCATTCACTGTCCAAAAAAGGGGGATCATTTTAAATTAATTATTGGAACAGAGCTTAGATTTATATTTTATGACAGCATTGTAAACCCATGTATTGGAATAGGGCTTTAAATTTACATTTCATGAGATTATTGTAAGCCTAGGACAAAGAACTAGAGGATAAAACTCATGTAATGCTACAGATTTGAACTTTGATAGGGTCATAACCATATAAAAGACACCATACAGCTTACAGGAAAAAATATCACAATCACAGCAGCAACTTGTATCTTTCTAAATAAAGGTCAAACAATCCCATCTATCATATTCATAACAAAAACAAGCTTTAGATTCTCTTTTCTTGCTAAAACTTGAGCAGAGAGGTAACACGTGATAATTCATAATGGCAAGGTTAAGTTACTTGAGAAATGGAGCAGTAGAAAGGCAACCTTTTAACGAGCCTTTATTCAGAGGTTAGAGAACCAATATAGGTGAGCTAACCATTAGTAAGGTCAAATTCGGATAAAGCTTGACGGATGGAAAACCAGTGACCATTGAAATAATCCTCGATAGACTTGTCAATACGATCATCAAACTTAAAGATAGCTGGTTCATTCTTATATAGTTGTAGGACTAGAACAATAATTAACTTTTAGCAATAGAGCAGGTATGGCACTGAATATCAAATAGGCTTTAACCAGTGAACACCTATTTGTCAAACTCCGTGCACCATTATTTATTACCTTGTCACTCTGTGCAAGAAAAACAGCCCAGATTATCAGCTAAGATCCCTACACAATATTAATTGTAGATAGAAGTTGCAAAAATTAAAACAGCTAGGGTGTTGGCTTAGAAGCAACCATCCAAGAGTGTGTAATATTGAGTTTCAATTGCATAAAGTCAGATCATAGACAAAACATAGATATTACAGAGTAGAGAATAACAGCTAACAAAGTATGTGCTCGTTGAATTTTTAAAACAAGATTGCAGTAAGGTTCAAGGATGCCAAGATGTAGCAAATTGATATTACAGCACTTTAGGATAAAACCTAATTTTATCATTTATGGTAAAAAATTAGCAGTACCAAAAAATATAAAGCCTATACAAGTAAGAAAATGTGAAGCAAATGCTTCATACCCAAGTGTGTGCAATCATTCCACTAATTTTGCTGCTGGTTTTTGAAAACATATCATCATCTACATCTTCCTTCGCTTGATCCAAATTTGCTTGAACTCTAAATTTAAAATACCAGGCATTGATGAGGATATTTTGGAGCAAGCATTGTTGAAGAGTGGACAGAGATCGGACGCTGGTGTAGAGGATAGTAATGTATTGATTTCTGCCAAAAACCATAAATTCAATAACAACAACAATGGGAATTAATTTAGGAAAGTAGTTTAACCCATCACCAATGTCTGACCCGATTTGCATTGGCCTCCACTCGATACCAATGGCATCAACATGCTTGTACAAAAGCCCTGTTGTCTGCTTCATTCTGCATGCACCAGGGTGCCATCTCTTCCAAAATGAAGGCCTCCTTTTGTAGCATGTCTATGCCTTGACATATACAATATGTCTCAGTCTATCCTACAAAAGCCCTGTTGTCTGCTTCATTCTGCATGCACCAGGGTGCCATCTCTTCCAAAATGAAGGCCTCCTTTTGTAGCATGTCTTTGCCTTGACATATACAATATGTCTCAGTCTATCCAAAAAAACTTTAACACAACATTATAGTCCCTACTTGTTCATGGCTAGGACAGTATGCAAAGTGAACTACCTGGTTTTAAGGTCCTTGGTCAATGGTCATTCATTTAAGCTCGCTTCCTTTTTCTGGATTGCTGCAAACACAAGTACAAAGCTAAAAGTGACCAAGAGTTTAACATTTTGTCAAAGGACCAAAACAAAATAGTGGCATTGTGAAGCTCCAAGTTTTCACCATAAACTCATCCGAAATAGTACGATTTTTGAGGATGCCTTGAAATTGTTTCATCAAATATCATGGACAGATATGAAAACTGATTTGGTCACTGTCGTTACTATTGTTCTGGTCTGCGCCTTCTTAGAAACTCTTACAAAGGTTAAGGAAATTCAAACTTACATTAGCAGGGGTGGGTTAAGTGAGTAGGGAATGCTCTTATTGACTTGTATGGAAAATGTTGCAGTGTAGAGGATGCACTCCAAGTGTTTGAAAACATGTCTCAGAGGGATGTGATTTTGTGGACTATGATGATATTTGGTTATGGTGAGAATGAGAAGTATGAAGAGGAACTGGGACTCGTTAGTCTAATGGAATTGGCAGGTGTGAAGGAAAATGAGGTCACTATCACTGGCATTCTCTCAGTATCTACATGCATTGCACATCTAGAACAGGGCAAATATGTTCATCATTACGTATTGAGGAATAGGATCAAGCTCGAGAGTTTCACCAAAAATGTGCTAGCAGACATGCATGCCAAATGAAAAAGTATATAGAACGCATGATGTGTTTGAAAAAATGTCCCAAAAAGATGTGATTTCATGGAGTGCAATGATTGCAGGTTACCACCAAATTAGATATTGCAATTAGGCACTTTTTTTTTGGGGAAACACAATCCTTTGTGAAACCCGATCCGGTTACCATCATATCTATTCTTCTGGCATGCAGCGACTTAGCAGCTTTGCAACATGGAAGGGAGATCCATGGTTACATATCAGAAATGGGTTGTCGTCAGATGTTTTTGTGGGGAATGCACTCATCTACATGTATGCTAAGTGCGGGAATATGAAAGATGTACACCAGTTGTTTGCCAAAATGTGAAAAACAGATTTGAAATTGTGTACTGCCATGATTGGAGGGTATGGAATGCAGCGTAAGGGAAAGGATGCACTTTCACTCTTTTACCAAATGCAGCAGGCAGGAATAAACTCGTTGGTGTTACCTTCATTATTATTTTTCTGTGCAGGTAGCCATGTAGGATAGCTAGCTGGAGGGTGGCATTATTTCAGAAAGATGAGTCCTGAGTATTGCATAAAACCCAAATTGAAGCACTATGCATGCATGGTTCACCTTCTAGACTGTGCTGGGCTCCTGAATGAGGCACACAACCTAATAAAAAAGTTACTGGTAGAACCTGGTGTAGGCATATGGGATGCCTTGGTTGGCGTATGTCGAATTCATCGCAATACCGATTTAGGAGAATATGTGGCAAACTGTATTTTCCAGTTGGAGCTAGATAATGTTGGATATTACTTCTTCCAAACATGTATGTGGATGCTGCTAGGTAGGATATTGTAGAAAAAGTCAAAACAATGATGAAAGGTAGGGGGCTGGTAAAAAAAGAAGGATGCAGCAAGATTGAGGTCAAGGGTACAGTCCATGCATTCCTCGTCAGAGACAGATCACACCCTCAAGCAGATAAAATTTATGCAATAGTAGATAGAAGGAGACAGGTTATGTGCCAAAGACAAGCTTTGTGCCACTAAAAGAGTTGGAGGCAACCACTCAGGAAGATGTCCTATATGGCAACATTGAGAGTTTGGCCATTGCTTTTGGTCTTATCAACAAACCTCTTGGGATACCACATTGAATCACCGAGAATATTAAAATGTCTAGTGACTACCACGATGCTACCAAATTCATTTCCAAGATTTTTCCGTGAGAAATAACTATGAGAGACACAAGCTATTTGCACCTTTTCAAGGATGGATTGTGTTCTTGTGGGTGTTATGAGTGATATTAGTTCAAATAAACAATGAAGATAAAGCTTGGATAACAAGAATATAATTCATGGAAAATCTATGAGGTGCATGATGGTTGGACGAGAACTATTGTGTGTATGGTGTACTAAATGGATTGGAGCTTTATAGAGTGCCAGACTATTAACTTATGATGTGAAGTACATTAATCAAATTACAAAAATTCAGAACCCGTAGACATAAAAGGTTATTTTAATTTTTGACACCCTCATGAAATTGCCTAAATGGTAGCCAGAAATGCTAAAACTGCCCAATTGCACAATTGAAGCTAATAATGTGGATAAGTGTCTGTGCACAGGTGTGTGTCTTAGTGGCCAGCAATGAGGTGATTGGATTTGCATTAACGTGGAAACAGTTAAAATCCCCCCAACTGGGTGCGAATTAGGCCAAGTGCAAGTCCTTGGTGATTTTGACGGCATATAAACATCCCTCTTAACACAACAGCTTAGCCTAAGTGATTTTGAATTCTTTTGTTACAGGCAAACCTGATAGAGTCATTGGGTGAAGTGCAGTAATCATGCCATTCTCGGAGAATTTCATGCCTTAGATTATTGACCGCTTGCTCTCAGGAAAGCCGCTTTTGTCTCAAGTACCATGGGAGAGAGTTATTACAATATATTAAGTTCTGATTTTGTTACTGTTTTAGTTCAGATGTATAGGTGGCTTATTTTCTAGTTATTTTATTTTCTGTTTTTTTTAAGGATTTTCCAGTATTTGTTGGTTTTTCTAGTCTTTTTACCACTAAAACTAAATTTGTTGCCCCCCAAGACTCTATGTAATAGGACTCGTAGAGACATTCTACCGAGCAATTTTGATCCCAGTTATCTCTGATGCCAATTGTTGAGTTTAGAGAATGGCTTTGACCTCATGGTTTGGATAATAACTTAATAACAGGTAACCCATAACATGACAGATATTTGAAAGCTAGTGCTTGTAACTCTAAGCCATAGAGATGAATGCTAAAATGAGAGTAAATGTATTGTTTATCTTTCTTGTACTTTTATATTTCCATGTCCAATGACATACACTGCACATCCTGTGTTAATTAAAGAGTTGAATCTGTTTCCATTTTTGGCATTTATCTCTGTGGTTTGGAGTTACAAGTGGCATCGTAATATCTGCTATGTTATGAGTTTTGCCTTGCTGCCAAGGCTATGAGGTCAGAGCCATTCTCTAACCCCAAAATTTCTTGCCCCCACAAGATCTATAACAATATCTTAGGTGTCCTTTAACCCCACTCATCAGCGTATTAGCCCCTGTTGATTGAAACAACAGAGAAACTAGTAATCATAGTGAATATGTTATGCATCTATTGAAGTAAATCAAATAGAGACATGGGCGAGGGGAATTCAGCTAGCAATGCAACCACAACATATACATAAGTTGATTATTATGCAACCCTCCATTTGAATGTTATTTTAGTGAGCATTAAAATTTAAAAGTGTTGACCACAGGGGTATTTTTCATCAGTGATATAATGAAAATAGAAATCATCCCTAACAACAATAGTCTATGGAGCAGTCTTGAAGATTAATTGGTTGTAGAGTTACACTCAGACATTCTTAAATGTTTCTCGACAATTCAGTTATCTGCAGTAGGAAACATGTTGTCAGACCAAATTCAAGTGACAGTCTATCACTATTTTGACAAGGCATTTGGTGCCTCTGTACTTCCTCCAGATCATGGACAAAAAATCTTGTCTTTTGCACATCTGCTTTTGTGTAAGCTTTAATCTCTCTAACTTGGCATATAATTTTTGTTTCTGGGTATGAACTCTCCCACCCACATTGACTGTTTATTTACTAAAATTCAATCCCTCTTTTTATTCCCTACCTGCAGGGATAGATGATTAACAGAAGTACATAGCATGTAACACTTTCAATATTTAGTTCAAAAAGGCACTCTGTCACAGCTTTTCCTAGCTCTCGGCTTGTACATATTTTGTCTGCATCAAGTAAAGATATGCACACATCAACATCATGCTCTATTGGCATTTGCAATTTTGTTAGTAAAACCTTGGTAAATAGTATTACGTCACACAATGATAACTTGTATTTAAGATGAAAACACACTTATGTTTCCAAATGCTACACTTTATTAGAAAGATGAAACCTAGTCATCTGTTAATCATATGAAGATGAGGATACACATAAATTGTTCATTATACAAGCATATATTCCTGGATACCAAAAGGAAACAAATCCTCCTATCCATGGCTACAAATTCAAGGTTGAAAATAGACAATTGTTTTACGACCAAGCCTGTTTTTTAATGGGTGCAACTGTTTATTTACTACAACCTAACCACATATAATCTTTCTTTTACCCACCAGCTGCTAAATAGATGATTTCCATAAGAATGTGAGCTATGGCAGTTTAAGAATTCAACTCAAAGCGGCATTCTCTTGCTAGTCCTCCTAGCTCTCTCTTTATATGAATTTTGTAGAAATAAAGCAAGGTATCATATTAACCAGTATCAAATGCTATTGTTGATTAGAAAACCATTTCATACACTTGTCATGTCTCTTTAAATCAAAGCAAACTCTAGATATTCCAAAAGTTCACTTCGTCATAATCAAAATGCCTGGTCTCCTGTTAACTGTGTGATAGCAATGATACAGATAAGTGGCTCAATGCAAGCTTATGCCCTGGCTAAGAAACATAAAAAAAATTCAATACCTAATCCCAAGCAAAAAATCCAAGGTAAATATGATGCATGTCTTGTCAACGGGATCATCAAACTTAAAGATAACTGGTACATTCTTATATAGTTGTAGGACCAGCACAATAATTAAGTTTTAGCACTCAATATATATGGCACTGAATATCAAATAACCCTTAACCAGTGAACACCTATTTGTCGAACTCCATGCACTATTATTTATTACCTTGTCATTCTGTGCAAGCTAAGCTCCATGGATGCAAGAAAAACAGCCCAGATTATCAGCTAAGGTCCCTACACAATATAAATTGTAGATAGAAGTTGCAAAAATTCAAACAGCTAGGATGTTGGCTTATAGGAAACCATCCAAAAGTGTGTAATATTGAGTTTCAATTGCATAAAGTCAGACCATAGACAAAACATAGATATTACAGAGTAGAGAATAGCAGCTAAGTATGCGCTCATTGAATTTACAGAGTAGAGAAGTATGCGCTCATTGAATTTTTAAAACAAGATTGCAGTAAGGTTCAAGGATGTTGAGATATAGCAAATTGATATTGCGGCACTTTACGATAAAACCTAATTTTATCATTTATGGTAAAAAATTATAGTACTACCAAAAAATATAAAGCCTACACAGGTAAGAAAATGCGAAGCAAATGCTTCAAACCCAAGTGTGTGAGCAGTCACTCTACTAATATTGCTGCGAGTTTTTGAAAATATATTATCATCTACATCTTTCTTTGCTTTAACTCTACATTTGCAAGCATTGATGAGGAGTGGAGAGAATCCGAACATTGGTGTAGGGAAATAGTAATGCATGGATTTCTGCCAAAAAAAAAAAACCATAAATTCGGTAACAACAATGGTAATACCGTTGGGATCAGAGAAGTTATGTAAAGGAAATATTAGAGATTAGAAAAAAAAATGTTGCCAGGGATATTAACACATTGAATATTGAAATTGTATCTGGAGAAAGTTCCATAAATGAATGTAGGAAGTTCCCCAGCATATATATATATATATATGCAAATCTATAATTTTTAAAATATACAACAAATCTGTATTAGTTTCCATCTTATGTTATAAGAATCGTTTTGTTATTAGAGATTCAAAATTGTTTACTAAAGGTTGCATACTGTGACTAATCGCAAAGTATGTCACACGAAACCAATCTTTCTACCATTTAATATTTGATAATATTCCAAGTATGGATTATGAATGGATTCTAGAGAAAGTGAAGGATATATTGGAATACCCCACACCCTTTAGTACCAATCTACAGTATTTAATCACCCTTTAGTACCAATCTACAGTATTTAATCATTGATCTTAATTACAGTTTTTTTTAAGTTACAAACAATTTTTTTGTTAGTTGATGTTAGTAATTTTTTGTCAATCTTTTGAAAAGGTTTTTGAATGTATTTATGTTGTATTTTTTTATTAGATTATTTTTTAAGATTCATGTAAGCATTTGGTGGTTTTCCTTTTTGAGTGTATGTTTTCTATGAGAGATTAGTTTCATAAAAAAGATAATAGACAATATAAATAGATACAAAGATTCTATATTTGATAGGAATTGTACTAATTTTATATTATTTTTCTCATGTAGGTTTCATTTTTGGTTGCTAGATTGATTTGAAATTTGAATTGTGGAATATTTAGTGAAATATCAAACACCAATCGTGGGAAGAAAACATCAAGACAAAAAGATGTACTATCATACTTTCAAAAACTTCAATCCAATAATCCACATTCTCTTCATGCTTAGAGCTCTTTTGAGCAACCTATCATTGAGAGAGAAGTCAACTCTTGTGAGAATGCATCTAATATTCATATAATAGATGAGAGAATAGGTTCCTCTAGTGATCAAAGTGAGATAAATGCATTCTCACCAGAAATTGGCAATAAAAATGTGGAAGGTTTTTCCTTGAAAGACGACACAATCCATTCACGAAAAATAAAAAAAGACCAATGGAACATAGGGAGAATATTCCTACCAGAATGGGTCTCAAAATTTCCATTTATTGAGCCATTACCTCCAACAAATGAGAAATAGAATTCACAAAAAGTTAGATGCATTATATGTAGTTGGAAACTTAGCAAGGTAGTGAAATTGCAAATAATGTTATATACAATAGAGAAGCATGCAGGAAAGGTGTATGATAAGAAAATGGTAAATGGCAAGGAGAAATTTATTACTAGATGGAAATCTTCTAAGGAATGTTGACATGTCAAATATGAAGATGAATAAAATATTTAATAAGGGAAAACTTGAGGAAGTGGAGGAACCATCATATCTCTATTTGGAAAGACAATGGAAAGAAATTTGTTTTCCAAGACAACACAATTAAGCACTATATTTCACATCTTATTTAGAGGTTGTCCTATGACAAATTATCCAGATTACATAAAATATCTATCTTTTCTTCAAGTCTCAAATTTCCATCTTCTTATTGATTTTTAATGAGTGGTTGGGAATGGGCGAGATATCTAGCTCAAGTAGAAAAGGATAATATGAAAGAGAAGATTGTGAATGCTAAGTTTTTGTTATTTTCTTTGGATGATGTTACAACTATTGATGATACTTCATGGATCTACATGAGTATTTATATGGTTAACAACCATATTAGACATTCCTATCTACTTGGGATTCATAAAATGAAGGACAATTATACAATTGAAAATATTCATGAACTTGTTGTTAATAGTTTGAAGGAAATTGGTGGTATGAATCATTTAATGATTGCAAAAAAGTTGTATGTGTCAAAGCAAATGGAGCATCAATAAGGCAAGGACAAAGGAATGGCCTCTTTGTCGGGCTACGATTATCAGCTTCACCATATATGCTTAGTATCCATTGTATGACTCATAGGATGAATCTTGCATTTAAAATAATAAGCAAGTTTCCATTGGTTTCAAAAGTTGAAGATCTTGTACATGAGGCTTATTCATACTTTTGTCGTAGTGCCAAATGATTTTCAGAGTTCCAACAATTTACTAACGGTATTACAAATGGAAAAAAATAAAAATAAAATTAAAATATGTTGATACAAGATAGATCTCATTGAATGGACTAGCTCAAAGACTATTTAATGAGTACCAATCCTTGGTAGGGGTGATGTATGAACATCGATTTATTCATACTTTTGTCGTAGTGCCAAATGATTTTCAGAGTTCCAACAATTTACTAATGGTATTACAAATGGAAAAAAATAAAATTAAAATTAAAATATGTTGATACAAGATAGATCTCATTGAATGGACCAGCTCAAAGACTATTTAATGAGTACCAATCCTTGGTAGGGGTGATGTATGAACATCGATTTAGTGTAGACAAAGCTCAATATCTCTTTCAACTAACTGATATAGATACAATATTAATGTTGGATGGAATTATTTGTATGCTATATGAAATGAATGTCCGCATGAAAATGTCTTAGAGTCACATGGTGTACATTGTAGAATACAAAAATGCAAGAAAATTAGCATGTCTTTCATTGGATAATTTGTAAACGATGCCAGAGTCTTTTACAGGTCCATAGTTTACAAATTGGACCAGGATCATTGATATAAACAATACTATTTTTTTAAGCTTAATTAAAACGGGATACTATGTATGGTAGTCTATGGGTATACGGTTCCCTTTCATTATATTGGAAAGATAGGATGAATCGCCAAAGAGTGCCACGTGTCAAGAGACATATTTGACAATGTTGTAATTTCAGTGAGAGGCAACTTGATAGAAATTGCAAAATCACTGGCATCAGAGGAGATAAGAGAACAATTTCTTCGAAAAGAATTGTTGGAGGCCATGTTTGTGGTATACCCTCAATTTTGGAGTGATCAACGATGTCAAACCACTTTAAAAGTTGACTTTCTAGCAAAAATAAAAATTTTAGTGTGTCACTTTTGCCAGAAGGCCTAGATACATGGAGAATGGATTCAAGGTATTTTGGATTCATCGAAATTGTTTCAACAAGCCCAATGCTTTGTTGAAACAGAGAATCCTCTAGAATATGGTGCAATAACAAGACTATGAACTATTTTAAGTGCTTGCCAATACCTACAAGAAAACATATTAGAATATTTCAAATTAGTAGATTTATGTCTAACCATGATTTTGGGATCAGTGGAGGATAAGAGAATGTCTAGTGCACTATCATTCTTGAAGTCAAAGTTGAATAACAAGCTTGATAAACAAATGGATACATGTTTAATATTATATGTAACAAAGTAAGACATTAACAATTTTCCACATGTTCTTTGGTGATCAGATTGTGATGGAAGGAGATAAAATAATATAACAAATTTCTCTAATGAACTTGATATGGAACATAATGTTTTGGAGGCTCATAATGACAATCCATTAGGATAAGAGCATGTTCAGAGTGTAAAAAATGAGGACCAAGATGAGAACTGGGAAATTGATATACCCCAAGATTCTATCTAATCCAATATACATGAGGGGACTCTTATTTTGGTATATGTGTTCCATTGGTGGCACAAGAAATAGTGAATGTAATAACACAGATGATGTGATTATTGTTATTTGATTGGTTTCATTGTTTCTTTGTTTTTGGAGTAGGTTGGAAATTCTTTATGGTAGAACGATTACTATATGTCAATTTGAGGTTGAATTTCAAGTAAAAATAAGTTCTATAGTTTTGGTTTTTGTTTTTCATTGTAACATTGAATCTATCTTTCCTTGATGCAAATTATGTTAAGATTGATGTTTTGATAATTAACTATTACACTGTCTCTTTCTTGTCTTTGACAGGAAATGAAGTTGGGACCTAACTCTTCACATAAATAGTGTCCTAGTATTAAATGATAAATACATGATTTAACAATACTTCCACTATGCAAGAACGGGCTCATTAAAGTACATGAAATTGTGTTGATGTCTATCTCTAATATCTTGGCAAGTTTAATGGTTTGTTTGATGCTTGTGTTTGGATCATTTTGTCAAGTTTAGAATTTTAGGTTTATTTTGGCTAAAGATTGTGTTAGTCCCTTGAATGATTCTAGTTCTCATTTGATGCTTAAATGAACTCTTTGTTGTAGTTTGATTGGTTTCATCTGAATTCCATTGATTCAAGGGTTTGGGTTAAAGTTAAAGACCTTTGTCGAGTAAAAAAATAATTTGTTCATATTTTATCATGTTTATTTAACATAAAGTATTATTCTTAAAATATGGCTTTGGTTATGCTCTAGGCATTCAATGTGTTTTCCATAATTATTATTGTTTTCTTTATATATTTGATGGTTCAATGAAAGATGTTTTTATTTCCTTTCACTTTGTGGCATGACTTACGCATCTTCACTTTTTAGAATCTACTATGCTTATTTTATATTTTCTTTGAAAACACTTATTGGTATGAGCTATGCATAGTTAAGCGAAGAGAAAAAAAGATCTATGCACTAGGTAACATGTTCCTATGCATTCATTGTAGGAGGCATATTGGCATGATACTAACATTCCTCTAATACAATTATGTTTTTTATGCTAAGACTAAAAGGGCATTACATGTAACCTCTAAGATTCAATCTATATTCATAAATTCCTTAATGAACTTTAGTCCCTAATCACATAATCATGTGAGACCTCAAGTGGTATTGGTACACACCATTGATTGTAGAGCATGTGAAGCAAAACTTGAAAGATTGTGTTGAGGTGCGTGTTTCTACATTTAATAGGTGAACATGAATGAAGATACGATTTGTGAATCATGATTAGATAAAGATGACCATTAATATTATGTGGGTATTTTGTACAATAAAATATGGTGTTATAGTTCAATTTAATGTTTTGTGAGAGGTAGCTTATTATCTTTCTTTTATACAAATTATTCACTTTGATTGCATGTCATGCTGGAAAATGGGAAGATCCATGCTAAAAAATGTTAGGATATCTAAAAATGTTTTTCTTTTGCATTAATATATTATCTCAAGTGGCCACGTTGGCTGGGGTCATGGATTGTTTCCCTCTTCGAGGCTTTTAACCAAGTAAAAACATTGGTGTTGTGATATTTGATTTGGTTATGTGAATGGTTGCTTAAGGTGTTAGTCCTATGTGGGAATACCATGTTTTGTCGAACATGGTACCAGAGCTCATTTGAAAACCCACTCTCGTTGTAGATCGAGATCCCTAACATGTGTAGTCGCATGCAGCAAAAGATTTATGGGTTATGATATTTCCATGCATCTATAGGCGAAGCAGACAATTCCATTGTATCTGGAGCGGTTTTCAGTTGGAAATGATTTTCATTTCACTCAAAAAGGTTTTTGTTTTCCTAAGATACAATATTTTATGTCAAATCCATAGGTATAAAGTTTGAATATGCCATTTTTAAAAACATTGTGAGATAATATTTCACTTTTATTGTTTTTATTCCTGGTTTTTGTTACTATTTTCGGTTTGTGCGTGCTCTTTGCCATGTGATCTATGTGATGTTGGCAAATAAAAAACAGAGCATAAATTTATTTTTTTTCTACCTGTGTTCTTTACTCTACGTTTTATCTGAGCTCAACAAATTAGAAACAGAGAGAAAACTTGCATTTTCTAGGTAAGTTAATTGAGATCTAACCACATTATTGTTGAGATTCGAAATTTATTTTTTGAAATTTCACTTGTTTTTGTGAGTGACCGTGTTGAAGGGTCTTTTGCAGGTAAAAACAAGGTTTTTTGGGGTAAGCATGCACTTCAAGGAAAAGAGTAGAAAAAAAACCCATATGAAGGATGTACTAAGAAGTAAAGTACTGTATCAAATTACCTTGGGGAAAAAAAAATCCCCTACTAATGTTGAAAAGAAAGTCAAATGGGGTAATAAAAAAAACGAAGCACGTGGATTAATCAGAATGCCCATCTCTTCTAATTTATGGTTTCGTATTCAAGGAATTGATAACCCTGATGAAACTTGGGAGTAAACTAAATAATGTATTTGGTAAACATAGTGTGATTCGATCCCACCAGCTTGAGAATCAGATAATGTCTTTAAGTCCTAATGGTTTCCCTTGCATTGAAGATTATTTATCTAAGTTCAAAACACTTAAACTTTTACTTAAATAATGTGAAATAGACATGAAGGATGATCGATGTATATATGTTATCCATTCTTATCTTGGTATTACATATTATGTGTTTGTATCTACCTTTTATGCCATCAGAGAAGCTTTAAGGGATTCTTATCAAAAACCCTCTCTTGATTCTTTTTTTGATTCTTTGATTAGAGAGCAAGATAAGCTCTTTCATCTTGGAGTGATCATCTTTGCAGGTACATCCAACAAAGCCTTAGTGGACCAATAGAAATATAAAACCAAGCATACAAAGAAGCAACATCCTCACAACAACAATCAAAACAATGGTCCCAAACCCTCTTAGCCAGCTTCTACTCCCAATGGTGACAAGGGACCAAAATAAAAAAGTAAGAAGACTGATAGGCATTGCAATTTTTGTGGGCGAGATGATCATCTCAAGTCTAAATGTTTTAAAAAGATGGAGGCCTTAGAAACAACAATGAAGAATCACAACGTCAATATTGATTCTTCTTCTTCTAACTCTTCTTCTCATGGACATGCACTTTCTTCTTCTATTTTTTCCTTCAATACAATCTACTTCTTCTTCTAATGAGTGGCTTATTGATTATGGAGCATCTTATTATATGGCTGAGGATAAAGCAATATTTTTTGCTCTTAATGAATGTAACACCAAACATATATCATTTGTGATGATAGATCTCTTAGCATTGTAGGTTCTGGAAAAGTTCAGGTAGATAATGGTTATTTCAATGATGTATTATATGTTCCAAGTCTTTCCTGCAACCTTCTATTAGTATATTGGATCACTCATTTAGGTGAAGATAAAACAAAGAGTTTTCACCTCACCAAGTTATAGTTAAGGATTCACAAGATCCTAAGCATGTCTTGCCACTGGAACTGTTGATGATATTACCAGGTTGTACAAATTTGACAGGTTTGGGTCATCATCATTTTCATCAATTTTTATTGCTCATAGTGATGACTAGAGAAAACTTTGGCATGAAAAATTTGATCATCTAAACTATTACTCATTGCAGCAACTATGTAATCAAAATATGGTGACTAGTCTTCCTCTTGTTTCTTGCAGAGATGGTGTTTGTTTTGGTTGTGTTCTTGGAAAAAATCATTGGGAAAATTTTGAAAAATGTGCCTCTTAGCACACCTTGCCCCCCTTGCAGGTTGTTTAGAGTGATTTGTGTGGTCCACTTTGTTCTTCTTCTTTTGCTAGCTGCAAGTACTTCTTAACTTTCAATGATGACTTCTCAAGACGCACTTGGGTTTATTTCTTAAAATTTAAGAGTGAATTTTTTGACATGTTTTTGGCCTACAAGGCTCTTGTAGAAAAACAATATGGACATCAACTTTAGAGGTTAAGAATAAATAATGGAGGCGAACATGTAAACAAAAAATTTACAAGTTACTACACTCCATAGGGAATTCAAATGCAACATGAACATATTGTTCCATATACACCACAACAAAATGGTGTTGCTAAGAGAAAGAATCACACATTAAAGAAAATGGCTAATTGTATTATCTAATCTAAGGGATTAAGTCTTCATTATTGGGTGGAAACCATCAATTGTGCAAATCACATAGTAAATCACACTTTCACAAAGGATTTAAAAAATATAACATTAGAAGAAGCATGGACTAAAATTAAGCCAGATGTAAGCCACTTATGTGTATTTGGTAGTGAAGCATGGGCTCACATTTTTGGTGGAAAAATAAAAGCATTACAGACTAGAAGTGAGAAGTGCATTTGTGTTGGATATTATGAAGATTTCAAAGGTTATAGACTTCTTCAAGCTCATTCCAATGAAATAATTATTTGAAGAGATGTTAAATTTGATGAAAATATATCGGCCTATGAACCTAATTCGTTGTTTGTGCCATCTTCTGGTCCTATTCTAATTTTTTCTTTAGATGATGATAGTGACAATGAAAATACACCTCTACCTACTCACCTTCCTTTAGATGAGTTCATTGAACATAAACCTGCACCAGCACCACCGCTTCTCAAATGGTTCGTTCAAAACAAGAAGCAACCAATGATCTTGTCAATGATCCTTTAGATCAATGTCAAACACATTCACAATTCCAATGAGCCTCTCTTTTGGCTCAATTTTCAGAGACTCGTGGAAACATTTGCAGAATCCTCTGACCATCCAAATTGGGACATAGCCATCAATGAAGAATATAATTCTTTAATGGAAAACGATACTTGGGAACTTGTATCTCTTCTGAAAGGAAGAAAACTTGACAGATGTAAATGGGTGTATAGAACTAAGTATGCTTTAGATGGAAGTGTTGAAAAACATAATCCTTGGTTAGTTGCCAAAGGATTCTCTCAAGTTGAAGGAATTGACTACAATGAAACCTTTGCCTCTAGTGCCAAAATGAATTACATCCACCTTGTTCTAGCCCTTGTTGCCCCACATAAATGGGAGGTCCATCATATGGATTTTAAATATGCCTTCTTGCATGGGGATTTGGAAGAAGAAATCTATATGAAACAATCTCTTGCCTGTGTTCAGAATGACTCTAGTCTTGTTTGTCACCTTAAGAAATCTCTCTATGGTCTTAAGTAAGCTCCTCGAGTTTGGTATGCTAAAATGGACAATTTTCTTATTGACACCAACTTTTCTAAATGCCATTTTGACCCTGATGTATATCCCAAGAAAGTAGGATGCCATCTCATAATACTTGTGATTTATGTTAATGACCTTTTCCTCACTAGAAGTGACCCTAAACTCTTAACCCATGTGAAATTCATCCTTAAGAAGAACTTTGAAATGATAGACTTAGGCTATTTGCATTATTTACTTGGCCTCCAAGTATTGCAAACTAATAAAGGAATTTTCCTTTCCAAGTCTAAGTATACATGTGACCTTCTATGTCGCTTTCACATGGAATATTGTAAACCAACCCCTTCTCCCTTCCAGTCTGGAGTCAAACTTGCAGCCACCTATACTACTCTTGAAGTCCATGCCACTTTGTACCATTGGTTAGTTGGTAGCCTTTTATATTTGACTCATAGTCATACTAATATTTCTTTTATTGTTGGTCTTGTTGCATGGAATATGCAAACACCCCATGAAAGCCATTGGAAAGCAAGAAAAATGATACTTCGGTATATCCAGGGTACAATTCAGCTTGGGGTACATTATATTTTGGGGGGGGACTCCTTTGTTGGTTGGTTTCACTAATTCAAATTGGGCCAACAACCATGATGATTGAAAGTAAACTACAAGTTATGTTTTTAGCCTTGGTTCTGAACCAGTCACTTCGACTTGTAAGAAACAACATGCTCTTGTTCTTTCTTCAGCAAAAGTAGAGTACCAAGCAGTGGTTAATGTAATTCAAGAAGCCTTGTGTCTTCAACGGATCCTTCCAGAGTTTGGATTATGGCAGCAACATCTTACCACCCTTTGGTGTGACAATCGGAGTGCCATCAAGCTCACCAAGATTCAATTCAACATCAGTGAGGAAAATACATTCAATTGAAAATGCACTTAATCGAAAAGGTCATTCATGATCAAGTTCTTGAAGCGCTCTTTTTCTCTACAGAAGATCAAGTTGCAGACATTTTCATAAAGTCTCTTACAGAAGCGGAGTTTTCCAAACTTTGATCTATGCTAGGATTTTAGGAAGTTTTCATTCATGGGGGATAGGCTCTAATGCTTCCTTCCTTCTCCTATTTGTGTCACCTTTGTAAATCCTTCAATCTTATCTCAAGTTGTTCTTAAGGGGGGATGTTAGGATATTTAGCACTTAGGAGTTAGTTAAGATCAAAATTTTCTAATATGTCTTTAGGTAAAAGTGTGTTTCTTACTGTGTTTATTTATTGTGCATTAGTATGCATTTAGTTATGTAATCCGACAATCACTATATGTTCTAGACATAGAGTGATATGATGACTCATATTCTCCTCAGTCTTAATGGCTATATTGATCAGTGGCTTAGCACCCGATTGGTCCATGTTCTCTATTTAAAGAGCATGGAGGGTCATTTTTTGATGATCAATTGTGAGAAATGTTAGCTTTTATAGCTTGGGAGGTACTCCACATGTTTCTTCTTGTATGCAGAAGTAACCTTACATTTGCACTACTAGGCACTTGACTTTGTAATGGTTTTTTATAAAGTTGTAATAAAGTGGTTCTTTTATTAAAGTGACTTTTTATAAAGTGTACCTTATAATATTACAGTGACTTTATTTCATAAAATGCACTTATGTTATAAAGTGAATTTGTACTTTACTATTTTAAGTGGTTTATTTTGGAGGGAATGAATCATGTCCCTTGATCATGTAAAGGAAATATTAGATCTTGGGATTTGGATTTAGGGATGGGGAAGATGAAAAGACACTTGGAAGGTGAAAGGTCACTTTCGAATTATAAGAGAATGCATTGGGTAGTATGCAAGATAGTGAGAAGAAGAGATTGAGAGATTGAGAGAGACCTTTGAGGTGGAGAGGAAAGGGCAACAAGCTAGGAGCATTTCCCAATGGATATTGGGAACATTTCCCAAGGTGATTTTCTATGTGAAGTTGTTGAGTTATTTTTTGTTATTGGAGGCCGTACTGTACGGTTTTGTACCATCCTTACAGCAAGGAAGAGGGAACAGATTTTGAGGTTGTTAGTGGGCACAAATTTCGAGGTTGATTGAAGTGTTTCTTGCTACATGAGGAGTTGTATAGTTATGTCCGTACAACTAACTGTGGGCATGAATTTCGAGGTGATGTACAGTTAAGGGAGGTCGTACAGTAGTATGGTTTTGGCATGATTATCTAGGCAGAAAGTTGGGGATTTTTTTGGGAGTTGTAAGTGAGTTTTTCCTTGCTGGAAATTGTATGTTGTTGTTGATATAACTTTCTTTAAGCTAATAAAATATCTCTCTCTCTTTGGGTTTCCCCACATTGGGGTTTTCCTTGGCTGGTTGCCTAAATTTTTGAGTATTACATGGATGTGTAATTGTTGTTCATTGTGTTTATTTCGCTGCAAAAGTGCTTAGAAATGTGTATTTTTGCTTATGAAATTTTCTGAATGTGGATTTAATGCATCTCAAAGTTCATAGATGAGAGTTATCTCTAGGTTGCTAAGTGTATGACAGAATATAGTGCATGTTGATTTATCATTAAATTTCTACATGGTATCAGATCTTGGGCTCTAAGTTACAGTGAGCAGTGTTATTTTTGGACAATATTTGAAGGGGGGAAACTTGATTGTTTGTTTTCCATTGAACAGTTGACAGGGAGATGGTTTTTTGCATCAAGTATGAGGACTGGTTGGATGGTATTTCCAACTATTTGCAGTGGAAAGTCAAGATGTCAATTATTCTCAAGGAGAACAAAATTTGGATCTTTGTCAGCACCATAGTTGTTGTTCCCACAATAGACCCTATAGCTTTGGATTTACTTGAGGTAAAGGAGGCCAAATCTTAGAGGCGTATTCTAGATGGGGTGAAGGACCACCTTGTCCCACAATTGGCTGAGAAGAAGACAACCAAAGAGATGTGGGATGCACTGAAAAACTTTTACGAGGCGAAGAATGAAAAGCGGAAGATGGCCTTGAAGGATAAACTACATGATACTAAGATGGGTAAGGGTGAGAGTGTGGCTTCTTATCTTACCCGGGTAGCTCAAGTGAAATATGAGTTGGTTGCAGTTGGGGAGGTCATTTCAGATTCAGAGTTGGTGATGATAGCCTTGAAAGGATTTACCAAGGAATGGGAAGTCTTCAGGAAGTGTGTGGTGGGTCATGAGAATCTTCCAGATTAGAGAATATTGTGGGACGATTTCACTCAGGAGGAGATCCGAGAAGGATCTCAGAGCAGTGGACAGAAGGGAGATGGAGTTGATAAAGAGAATGTTTCCCTTGCTGCAAAGGGCAAGGGGAAGAATAAAGGAAATTCTGGGAGAGACTTGAGTAAATTCAGATGTTACTATTGTAACCAGTTGGGGAACCTTACTTCTCAGTGTCCTAAGAAGAATAAGAAGAATAAGGAACAAGAGGGGCATGATACAGCTGCTATAACAACTATGGAGGACTTTTCATCCAAGTTTGATATGGACTTTTCATTGGTCACTCTAGTATCCAGTGTTGGTAGTGGTAGATTTGGGGGTGATAACAAGTAGATTGTTAACAACGGAGCCTCTTGTCACATGATGGAAATCTGTCAAGTATTTCTTATTATCACATAGACAGGTCATGACCAGCTGGTGGAGAGTGAAGGAGGTATGGCACGAGTTGTACATGGAGTTGGAAGGGTTAGATTCTGACTCGAGTATGGAGGACTCCTGGAGGTTGATGGAGTTCTATTTGTTTCAGGGTTGAGGGTTAACTTTCTCTCAGTCTCATCCTTGGAAGATGATGGATATTGTACATTGTTCGAGAGGGTACATGTATTTATCTACAGGGAGGGAGTGGATTTGATTGAACCACAATTGATTCGTGATCAGATGGATAGGTTATACATGTTGCGAGGACAACCTTCAGGTTATGATTCAGCGTCAGATGAGGAGTAAGAAGCTCGTGAGACTGTAGTGGTACCAAGGATTCATTCTTGCATTCTGAGGGAAGATAGGGAGTCTCTTCATAGCACTGGCAGGAGGCTTAGCCGGTGTGAGGGAGTCACAGCTCATATTGGGAGGATGGACTCTCCAAGGAGCTCAGGGTTCAGAGTAGTTTTCAGGAGGATGTCTTATGGTTCAATTTATGTGCAAGTGTTGGGGATGGCTCTAGGTTCATAGGGAGCTCCTACTGTGAACAATGTGTTGGGATTGGATGATGGTGAAGGCAGCGAGTACATCCCTCGCTAAGAGGGAGTGTTAGCTTTTATAGCTCGGGAGGTGCTCCACATGTTTTTTCTTGTATGTGGAAGTAACCTTACATTTGCACTACTAGGCACTTGACTTTGTAATGGGTTTTTATAAAATTGTAATAAAGTGGTTTTTTTTATTAAAGTGACTTTTTATAAAGTGTAACTTCTAATATTAAAGGGACTTTATTTCATAAAAAGCACTTATGTTATAAAGTTAATTTGTACTTTAATATTTTAAGTGATTTATTTTGGAGGGTGTTGGAACAAATATTGAAATTTTGGCTTTCGGTAGCTTAGGAGGAAAAAATTTATAGCGTTTAGCTACCGAAAGTGCAGACTTTTGGTAGCTTAAATGTCGTGTTTCATATGTCATTAGTTGTCGAAAGTGTATCGGCCGAGACCAAGCATTCAAGTGCCACGCATCAAGCCACATGGAGGAAGAGCTCATGAGTAGGCACAAAAAGAATGCAATAAACGACATAGAATCACTATAATAGGGTTTAACATAAATGCCACGTCACCATTTTGGGGTTTTGACCATCGGAGGTTTGGCCAACATAAAAATTTTAACCATTGCTCTGTTTCCCGAAACCCGAAATCCCGAAATCGGGGTTTCGGGATTTTCGATGGCTTACAACGCTCTGAAATCGCATTGTTAGCCACTGAAATCTAGGACTTTCGGCAGCTAAGATACCCTTGTTTTCAGCTTGTTAGCCACTGAAATCGTAGATTTTTTCCAGTGACTAAAATGCCTTAGCAAAAGTCAGTTTTGTCAGTCGTGGAGAGGCCTTTTTGCATGCTCAAATGGTCGATTGACATCTAAAGATCCTAAGATTTCAAGCGGTGCATTCATATTTTCATTTGGAGATTGGGAAGATAGTCAAAAGTTCCCCGCAAGATGAGGTTCATTTTCAGAAATGTGGCATTTTTTACTATGTTGAGTCATCATTTTCAAATAATGATTCTGCGTGATTGGAATATCATTTTGAGAAATGGTCGGAGGTTTTTGTGCCTAACACATCATATATAAATAACCTCTCTCAGTTTTCATACAGGTGTCACATATTGGGAGAATCAAATCCATCTCTGAGCCCTAATTTTCGGATCACATATTTTCCTGTTTTGACACATGTTTGTAAAATGCAGATCTAGGGCCAATGGAAACGGATCTCAGGGAACTGAGAGAGATTTTTGCTCAGAAAAAAATATGCATAAAAGACTCTTTCAGTTTATACACAGCTATCATGATTCGATAGATACAGAACCATAACCACAACCACATTTTTCAGCAATTTGGTTTGTTTTCTAATGGCAGAAAGTTTCTGAAATTGATGGTAATTGTTGTTGTCTTTATGGACGAAGTTATCTTCCCTGGGATACGAAAAAGTTCAGATCTATATCTTGATGGTGAACAAGGGATAGACATTCAATTGGCTGTGATCATTCACCTGGCGAATCCTTGGTTCGTAGACTCTACATGATTTTCCTAGCGACTCCACTGGTCTCAAATGTTGAATTCGTTCGCTGCTCGAATTGCTGCAAGGTTTTTTCCTCTGGACTTTACAAATGTTTATGGCTTTCCAAACATTGTTCCAGACATTAAAATTTGGGAAGATGTCCTTCCTAAATTTGGAGAATATGCGTACGACAATCCTTCTCAACACTTGTTTGAATTCCACAAGCTCATGGAGGAATTAAATGTACATCATGAAGATGTCCTCATGAAATTGTTTATGTTTTCATTGGAAAAAGATGCTACACTCTGGTATAAATCTTTACCCCATTCGAGTATTCCTTCATTGAAATATTTTCACATACTTTTTCATCAACATTGTAAAAGAATCTACTCAGGTGAAATACTTTTTGAAGATTGTTGTAATATAGAAATCATAAGACAAAACGATCAAACAAATCCTCTTGAAGAGGAGGAAGAAATATCAGAAATTTCTCAAGTTGATGAAGATGATCAGTATGAGGAAGAGTTGGCTCATAAAGAAGCTGGATCTTGTGAACATACTCAAGAAGAAAATATTCAGTATCACGATCAACCTGCAGAAGAAGAGATAGACCTTCTCCTGAACATCTATGTTACAGCCCCTACTCACACAGATTTGCAACTTTCACACAGTCCCAGATATGAGTGTCAAACTTCTTCCATTTCTGAAGATGTAAATCTGTTTTTAAATGATGACAGTCATGTATTTGATGGAACTTTGCAGGAAATTAGTGAACCTATTTATGATGGTTTCCTTCCAGGAGATCAGATTTTAGACTCTGTTTTGTTTCGTGAAAAAGATATGGTTGGCATGTTTAATGATCTTGAAGAAAGTTTGTTGTTCGAGAATGCTTTAGACTGTGATTTTCAGAAGTATGATTATGAAATAAACAATATGCCAGAGATAGTAACAGAGTTTCCTTTGCTTGAGAGATCCACAGTTAATGTCTTGAGTTTTTGTCTGACTGATGACCCTCTTGAGTTATTTGTTGAACCTAAATATGATGAGTACAGTGATGATTATTTCATCATTTCTGTAGAACAACTTGCTGCAGATTTTTCATGGAGGGATGAGGGTCTTCAGACAAGATTGTGCCATGATTTTGGAGATGCCATTGCAGATGATCTTGAAGGGTGCT
>SNQJ01S0009747.1:164478-180911 GCA_010110895.2 Picea sitchensis | reverse complement strand
TCTATGTCGGGAACATATCGTGACCGTCGGATTGCCTAACTACAAATGCATACTAATGCATACTAAAGAAGCACACTTTTACCTAACGACATATTAGACCAAGTAGATCTTAACTAACTCCTAAGTGTCTAAATATCCTAACAGGTTTCTGGAACCCCATCCCATGGACATAAAGTGGGACCTCCCTCAATGAAGAAAGATGACAAAATCTATCCATAAAAAAATTACTTTTTCCACCCCAACCTACATTTTGTTAACTAGTCTTTCATATTTTCCAACACTGCTCCACAACAGTTGTACACTGTCGAGGACACACACATCACGACATAATCCACCTGAATTCTTGAAGACAAGTGAGGACCTGTACTCCCAACTACTCATGTGATGGTAAATAAGATAGTACGTAAGGTTAAATCCTATACTTTCCCAATTGGCAGCTTATTGTTTCTATTTTTCATTCCCTGGTGACAATAGTGTGTCACATAGTCATCCACTTTTTCCATGCTACCTTTCCTAGCACCCACAAAAAACACTGTCGCACCACAATGAGACAATCATGTCAAAACGTACATGTGCTCAAACTCCAGAGTCAATACTTGATCTCGTACAACAAAGTGTTGACGATCAACATCCCACATGTTTACCAATCTCTGTAACATGAGTGGCTATGCCCACATGTTTTGACATAAGAAGAATTTTAATAACCCACAGTCTCTCAACACATCGAGAGTGGTGGGATCGCCTATTGTTGCATTATCATTCAACTCATGTTCTCGCTCTCTCCATTCCAACATAATGCCCACACCTGCCACAAAACATCAAAACTTGCATTAGAAACCCATTTACATAAAAAAAATCATCATAATACACTAAAAACCCTTCGGTTGTTGACCCTTTTTCTCCACAGAGCGGCTGGCCGTGAGCTCAAGGTTCGGTCGCCCATAAAATTATCCTCAGGAGTGATAGGTATCCCTTACCACTTCAACTCAGAGCGACCGAATCCTTCGGTCACACGCAACATAGAGGTCAAGGGTGACCACGTTTTGGCAAAATTATCGTGGCTTAATACCACTTAAAAAAAGTCTAAAATAAAAAACAAAAACATGGGTTTTGCGAGTTAGAATCTGATCTCTTACTTGGTATCTGAAAGCTGCAGGATCTGTGGCTCAAATCTCCACAATATCCACTCCAAATTTTAAGAAGAAAAGGGCTCTCCAAACTTTCACAAAGGTAAACAAGCAAAATGAGGTAAAAACTTTCCTTTTCACTCCAAAAGTGGTTTCAGTTTACCCCTTTTCACACTAGAAATAATTCATTTTCTTCTCTTTATGGAGATTTATCTCTTGGGACCACATACTAATCACTTTCTTGGCAGGCACACTATTAATATAAGTTATGGAAACATCATCTAGGACTCTTTAAGCTCTTTTCGAACTCGTTAAAAAATGAAAAGATAGTCGAGCGATCTTGTTGTCTTTCATGCTCGTTAAAGTGAATTAGAAAGCATGTCTGTTGAGAAATAGTTGATCTCTTTTTCGGTCTCTTCAAACTATTTATGAAAAAGGAACACCCTATCCCTTGTGGTTAGGAGAGTTCTCCTTCACATTGTTTTAAAAATTTTCGGGCCTAGGAGACTAAATTTATGATAAAAGTACCTCCCCTAAAGTCTTCTTTAAGTTTTCCAGACTCCCTAAAACTGAAAACACCGATGAGCACAAACCTACCTGGGCTCGAGAAAAATCCACAGGTAAGTATATGTATTCTTATTTAAGTTCTTTTCAGACTCCTTCAACATGAAAATACCCTTGATTTTACTTTCTATGGACTCATTAAAATATACATTGAAGAACCCATAATACATTTACAGGATTGAACTGCTCCTTCAAGTTCGTTAAAAGTATGTCGAGGGACTCATTCTCAAATGAGGTATATCGAGGATATGTTATCATCCTCAAGCTCTTAAAATTATAAGGAGGTACTCACTATTCATGGTGGGGATTTTTAGAAGGTTTTTCCACATTGTTACCTTTCTCATACGATCCGTCACTTTTTGAGTCATCCTTGAACAATGCACCTGTTCCAGCTTCCACTACAACAGTTGGGGTATCCACTATCTCTCCTTTGTTACCATCTCCATTTGAGTGTCATGTCCCATTGATGACTTCATATCCCCATCTTTCATGACCCTGGTTATGGTCCTTTTTGAGTCAGTGTTGTCGAGTCAATACATTTGTCATGCATACAATCTTCACATCATTTGTACATGTTTCACTTCGATTGATGGGGGATACCTTAAGACCCTCCTTCGATAGATTTCATACTGTCGACTTCAACTCATTATCCAACATCAAAATGTAGAAACCCTTTAGTACCCTGGAGCTTGCAGACATTAGTGGCCAGTCTCCTTGCATTCTGACAATGAGTTTCATCATTGGCTCATGTTGAATGATTCTACGAGTGTTTGACATCAACACCTTTATTCACACTTTGTAGATTGTACTAGGTATCTTGAGGTCCACTATCATTTTCGGTGGATTATCTCGCATCGGTTAATAGTTCACATTAATGACCATTAATCCGATAGTTTCTACCATGCTTGAATTCAACTCACTTATTCACATGTTTTAGATTCATACCTTTCGGATGTAAGTCAAATACCTTGGGAGAATTTGTTGTTCCTATTTGCCAATTCCCTCTCCCAATTTGCGCTGGCAATTTGTCATGAGTACTTCATACACTTTTGCGTCATTGAGTCATCTCACTGATTGATACACTACATCACAGATCCACAATGGCTCCACTTGCGACATGGATCCACAATGGCTCCACTTGCGACATGGATCCACAATGTTTTTTTCATGGCCATGACCTAGTCATATGCGTCTTGCATGGGTCTGCAGTGTATTTTTGGAGACTATGCTCTAGTCTTTTTATAGAGCATGGGTATGCCCGCCTCTAGGAAATGTTGCTACAAAATTGACAATGCTCTTCTCCAAGCTTCTTTACCCACAGTTATGCACCTTTTATTGGTAAAGTAGTCCGGCCATCAGACACCTCTTCTGACCTCACACTTTAAGGGGCATCTGTTATAGAGTTATTAACCCCCTAATCCTTGGGACATCATACCCTTGAGTTCATACACTCAAAACAACCATTTTCATTCATTTCTCCCTTGTTTTCTGGCTCAATTTCCCTTTGGTCTCCCTCAACCTTCCTTAAGGGGGCGACCGACGGGGTTGGTCTCTCTCCCTAGTCTTCCTTAGAGCGACTGGTCACTCTGTCTATGTGTATTGGTCGCGACCACACCTAGAAGCTCCATTTTTGGACTTGGTTGCAATTGGATGAGATCCTTCTTTGATTTCTTAAGGTCTAGTCTCGAGAAGGCTACTATTGGGAGCTCAAAGATATTATCCTACTTACCCTTTGGTATTATCCCTAAAGTGCTATAAGAACTAATCCATTTCCCATGAGAAAGGGGGGAGAAAATATTAGCAAACGTATGCTGGTGTTTTGGATTCAAGGCTTGGGAAAAGAGCTCGGAGAGAGATCTATTCATCAACTACTTCATATGTAAGCTATATTGTTGTTACTATGTTTTAATACAAAGTATACTAAGTGTTTCCCTCTATATGATTGGTTATTTGTTCACAAGTTCCCATTTGTATAGATCTAGTAATGTTATGAGATATGACTCGTTATTAGATCTAATATCTATATGTTTTCTTTGATCTTTGGAAGGTCTCTTGTTTCCTTATGTGTAGATCTGTATCATTTGGAGCAGGAACGATTATGGAATGAAAGTCCAACCATGAGCGTGCATGGATGAACTTCATAAATAAGGTGTGATCCTTTGTCACTTTCCTTTAGTTACCTATCATATAGATCATATCTAGGAAAATATGTAGCTTGCACTTCTATTCTTGTCTTAAGTATAGTAATAACCTAAGGGAGCTCCGCTCCTGCAAGGTAGAAAATCCCTACGAAACCAACATCATATCTAAGTTGTAATAGCATGAACATAACTAGCATGATGCAAGCATCATCTCTAAGCTGTATGTTCACCTATAAGTTGTACTAGCACGATGCTCCTTAGGCCACATTATCAACAACTCCAACCATATGTATCATATCTGATTTGTACTAGCATGATCATATCTAGCATGATGCAAGCATCATCTCTAAGATGTATGCCCATCTCTAAGATGTTCTAGCATGATACAGATCCACAACTCATTGACAGTCCATGATGCCACATCTCAGTGCTCCCTCCCAACCAAGAAATTTATCTCCTCCCTTTCAACCAAGGGAGAAATCTCCACGAGCCCCAACTTGTCCCTCAAGTATGCAAACTTTATCTTGGACAAAGGATTCATCAAAATATTTGCAGTCTTCTCATCAGTGGAGATATATTAGAGAATCACTTCTCCCTTCTAGACTTTATCACAGAGAAAATAATACTTGATCTCAATGTTCTTCGAATTGTCAAGGAACATTGGGTTCTCTGAAAGCTTCACACAACTCTGGTTATCAAAATATATCACAGTCGAATCCAACAGCTGATCAAATAGTCTAAAAACCAGCTTACGGAGCCACACTGCTTCCGTACAAGCATCACAAGCTGCAATATACTCTACTTCCGCAGTGCCGAGTGCAACAGACTTCTATTTTATGCTAGCCCATGAAATCATAGCAGAACCCAATCTGAAACACAATCTAGAAGTACTCTTTCTATCTTCCAAACTCCTTTCCCAATCTGAATCAGTAAATCCATGCAACTTTAATTCAATGTTTGAGGCATATCTCAAACCATACATTATCGTCCCATGAAGATATCTCAAGATATGATTTTCAGACACCCAATGCTCTTGTCTAGGTTCCACCTGGAACTGACTCAACATGTTCAGAACAAATCATATGTAGGACCTAGTATTTACCAAATACATCAAGGATCCAATCAACTGCTGGTACAGGGACGAGTCTACTAGATCAGAATAAAAGTCTCTCAAATTCCTTAAATCTGTTATCATGGGAGTTTCCATGGATTTGCAATCCATCATCCCAAACTTCTGAAGGATATTTACAACATACTTTCCTTTTCCTAGGAAGACTTCATCGCGCTTCTGCCACACTTCTAGTCCCAAGTATTAGTACATGAGACCAAGATTCTTCATATCAAATTCAATGGATAGCTCCTTCTTACACTGAATAATGAGAGGCTCTGCATCTATCAGGAATAGGTCATCAACATATAACAATAGAATAACATGTGCATTGTTCACAACTTTGTAATAGAGATTTCAATCAACATGACTCTTGGAAAATCCAAGTCTTGTTAAATAACTATCATTGCATGCATACCAAGCTCTTAGAGCTTGCTTGAGTCCATACAAGACCTTCTTCAATATGCATACATGGGTTTCTTTTGGGCGTACCTCAAAACCTTGAGGTTGTTCTATATATACTTCTTCCTCAATCACTCTAGTGAGAAAGGTGGTCTTTACATCCATCTGATGTAAAATCCAACCCATGGAAGCTACTAGAGACATAATGGCTCTGATAGATGTATATATGGCAATTGGAGCAAACGTCTCGTCATAACATTCTCCCTCCTACTAGGAGAACTCTCTAGCCATAAATATTTCCTTGTAATTATCAATACTTCCATCTACAACATGCATTATCTTATACACCCACTTTGAAGTGACTACAAAATTATCTTTAGGTATCGATACAACTTCTCATACATCATTCTTCATGATGGATTGGTATTATTCTATCATGGCCTCCTTCCATTCTTTCTTCTTAATTTCTTCCTCAAAGGTGGAAGGTTTTTCATTAACCAAACTTGTCATGAGTGCCACATAACTAGTGAACCTTTTGGGTTTCTTTATTTGTCTAAAAGTACTAGTGGGAGCCTTATGCTTTTCTTCTTCCTGCAAAGTAGTTTCAAGCCATGCTGGTCTTCTTCTTGTCTTAGGTATAATAGTTGGTTCCACAGATTCATGTGGTGGTTCTTGTTATTCATTAAATTTTTCTAGAGAACATATACTTTCTTCTTTGATATCTTCACGTTCCTCTTCTTCATTTGATTCTATAGATTCTTCTATAGACTTCTTAAATGCAATCCTTTCATCAAAATTTACGTTTCTACTTATTTCAATCTTTTGTTGACCTGAAACATAGATTCTATACACTTTTGATGATTCACTATAACCAACGAATATTCCTCTCTTTCCTGAGGGTTCCAACATATTTCTCTTATCCTTGGGAACATGAATGTATACATGATATCAAAATATTCTCAAGTGTTCAACGCTTGGATTATTTCCTGAGAAGGATTCTTCTGGAGTCATGTTCTTATACGATGTGGGATTTTGTTTTGAACATAAACAACTGTCATAGCTACTTCTCCCCATAGGAACGTGGATAAGTTATGATCATCCATCATTGCCTTGACTGTTTCTTCAACAGTTCTATTCTTTCTTTCAACCACACCATTCTATTGAGGTTTGTGAGGGACAATGAGCTCCCTCCTAATCCCAACTTCTTTACAAAAGGCAACGGGATCCTTGGAGATGTATTCTCCTCCATTATCAGATATTATTGTCTTGATCTTTTTATATGTTAGGTTCTCTACTTCAGCTTTGAATTCTTGGTATTTGATAAATACTTCATGTTTAGTATTTAATAGATACAACCATGTATTTCTTGAGAATTCATCTATGAACGTTACATAGTAAAGAGATCCTCCTAGAGACTTCACTGGAATAGGTCTAAATACATCTAAATGTATTAAGTCTTATATCCCTTTGGATCTATTCTCACTTCTTTGGAAAGGTTTCTTAATTTTCTTCCTAAGTGCACATCCTCTGCACACACCTTCATGTAATGAATGTAATTTTGGTATTCCTACAACCATCTGTTTGAGGGATGGTAAGGCTTGATAATGAAGGTGATCATACCTTCTATGCCATAAATCACTAGGGTTGATTTAGTCATGTACTAGGGCTTGAGTATTCTGGTCTAGGAGTTTATATAACCTTTCTTCACAGGTTCCAATAACTCTAGTGTTTTCTATCTTGGAGTATTTAGGCCATACAAGAACTTTTCCATCCATAAAATCTATTCTATCCCCTTTCTCTTCTAAACATGAAATAAATACTAGATTCTTTTTCAAACAAGGAACATATGAAACATTACTAAGATGGATAGAGTTACCTGATTCCTCTTTGATAGTAGCTTGCCCAATTCCCTTGACTGCATATGAGTTCTTTTATCCAAGATCCACTTTATGAGGTGTCTCCTTTTCCTTCATGTTTGAGAAATTCTTACAATCCCCTGTCAAATGCCTTGAAGCTCCACTATCGATCAACCACATGTCATCTTCAACGGTTCCAGTAAGGGCTGAGTAATAGAAGAAATCAGTCTCATCATGCTTTGTCTTCTTTGAGGGTTCTTCAACATTGGCAGATGATGCGTGATGTCTCTTTTCTCATGTTTATTAGTTTAGGACAATTCCTTTTGTAGTCGCCATAGTCATGGCATTCAAAGCATTGTACCTTTGACATATCTCTGTTGAAATTATTTCTTGAATCAAATCTTTTCTTTCCTCCATGTCTTTTGAACTTTGTTGAAAAGGCTTGAACATATTCCTTTTGAGGTTTTGAGTTCAACCTTGTCTCTTCTTGTGCACAACATGTCCAAAGTTCTTCTAACGTTGGGAACTCCTTCCTTGTATTCATGCTTACTGCAAATGCATCCCATGATCTAGAGAGACCATTGAGTTTTATGTTCACAACTTCCTTTTCTGGGATGGATTCTTCAATATCTTATAATTGATCTCTCAATTGAGAAATCCTCACAAAGTATGAAGTTATGGTGTCATCCTTTGTCATCTTTGTGTCACAGAGTTAATTCTTCATACTCATCACTTGTCCAATATTTCTAACTGAGAAAAGGTTGGTTAGGGAATCATACATCTTCTTGGATAAGTCAAGATGAGAAATGTAGGGTATCAAGTGATCCTTTATAGAATCCACTATGATACTCATAGCATTAATTCCATTATCCTTGAACTTCTCCAGTTTAGCAACATTCTTAGGTTCCTTCTCTTTTCCTGCTTCAAACTGTGGTTCCATGATATTGCCTTTCATGATATCTAGGCTATTCTTGGCAAGGATGAGGTCAATCCTTGTCTTCCATGGTTTGAAGTTTAAAGCCCCTTCTAACTTGTTTTCTGACTTCATAGATTAATTCATGTCTGCTTTGACTTGGTCAACCTTTGACTTTGATTGAATACTCAAACTTGACGCTTTGGTTTGATGAGAGTACCAAGGTGTGCTTGGCTAAGGAGCACTAGGCTATCGAGGAATTAATTCAAGAGCTTCAATTAAGGTGCCTCAACAAGAGGGTTAGGGTTTCGTTGTTGCAACAAAAATTTGACTGCAACTGCAACTGAGAAAATCCTCCCAATATACCTTCCAATGGTTAGATTGTCCAAAGATAGTGTGGGCCCATAACCTGTTAAAATAATAGGTGTGTTCATTTTACCATAGATAATATCACTATATTGTCACCCAACCATAGGCACAAAGGCCACCCCCGAGCACCTTAACCTTGATAGACAGAATAATTACGGAAGCAATCACTAGAACCAATAGCCAACCAAGGTAGCTTACCTCTCTCCAAAGCTAGCGTAACAAGCAGAAAGTCCAATCCATAACCAAATACCAAGTCACCACTGCATCAACTACAACTCTCCTCTAGTCATGCACATCACTAGTCCTTATGCAGTTGTGAGAGTGAGTGTGTCAAATGAGTTATAACACCCTCTTATTTATAGTCCTCCAAGTGACCTAATTGGGTCGACTTCTACTTCTCGAGGATAATAATTTAATAAAAATTATTGTCTTGAGCCGACTTGTCTTCTAGGATTATTTTCTAACCTTCTAGAGTTTATCTTGCTTCTCAGAATATTATAGTCTCGTCAAATGTTACATGTAGAGGTTAATAACTCCCGCAGCTACTGTAACATAAACACTTGTCTCATTTACTGTGTGCTTCATTATTATGATTACTATGGATTTAATTCTTGTATGTTGTTGCACATAAGTAATTGTTGTCATTCTGTATTATGTTGCTTGCACATGTAATTGTGTTGTTGATATATAATAATTGTATTCGTTCATGAGTATGATAGTTATTTTTAGTTTTCATGTTAAGTTAATCATATGATTTGGGTTATGTATCTTCAAGACGAGTTTGAATGGCTGTGAGCGCAAAGAATATCATGTGTGCACAAGAGGCTGGAATTCATTTGTGCGTATAGGGAAATAGACCTCGCGCACAAGGAAATCAAAATTGGCATGGGACCCAAGAAGGGATGCGTGTGTAGTAGTGAGCATATCTTCAACATGTTTTACGCGTGCATAAGTGCTTTGTTTCCAATTTGTTGGTGTGCACAGTTGTATTGAATTACTTCCACCGTGTTTTAAGTTATGTAAAAAGAAGAAAGCTAGTGTGGCACGACTCAGCTTGAGGTTGAGCGCGTTACTTCAAGTGATACTGTGCAGGCCAATGTTTTAGAGTAGAATTTGCGCAGTGTATTTTGGAGTAGCATTGTTCAGTAGTAAGCTGGGTAATGCTACTATATGGTATCAAAAGTAGTTGGTAACGAGAATGTTACAAAGTGACAAAAGTTGAGATTAGTGACGTGGCCCAGCCTGGGTGGGCGGGGACATTACAAATTTGTATCATAGTAGTTTGGTAATGGGGATGTTACAAATTTGTATCAGAGCAGTTTCGTAACAGGGATGTTAGATAAAATGTAGATATGATTTCAAAAATGTTTTCAATATACAATTGAGCACTCTTTTAGAGTGTGAAATTNTGTATTTTGGAGTAGCATTGTTCAGTAGTAAGCTGGGTAATGCTACTATATGGTATCAAAAGTAGTTGGTAACGAGAATGTTACAAAGTGACAAAAGTTGAGATTAGTGACGTGGCCCAGCCTGGGTGGGCGGGGACATTACATATTTGTATCATAGTAGTTTGGTAATGGGGATGTTACAAATTTGTATCAGAGCAGTTTCGTAACAGGGATGTTAGATAAAATGTAGATATGATTTCAAAAATGTTTTCAATATACAATTGAGCACTCTATTAGAGTGTGAAATTCATTTAGCCTACTACAGTTGGTATACAATCAATTTTCACAAATTATGTGGAATTTAAACATCCTCAATACAAAATATAACTATAAAGAAATTAGTTATTTGAAACACTACCTAAAAGAGCAGGCTCGAAAATCTCTGCCTCAACATGCTCAACAACTTCAATGGATGGTTGTAGTGCATCAACATGTGACATTATAATCTTTTTGTTTGAAAAAATAAAGTATTCTTGCACAAGATGAACATGGATGATTTTAAGGATGGAAATTTATTTTAAAATGTCGAAACCTTGGCGAATCTTACTAATTCTTCATATGCCAACTATAAATGTTTGGTGATATTTTTGTAAAAATATTCAAATTTCAAAGGATTTTATATAGTTTGTATAAATTTTTGGCAATTTTTAAGGTAAAATAATTTTATCCTATAGAATTTGGGTGAATAATTTTTAGAATAGCGAATATTTTTTTGGGAAAAACTTGGAAAATTAGCCCATGAGCGAAATTTAGCCCATAAAATCATCCCTGAAGACGAAGAAACCACTCACACAACCAGATCAAATATCCTAACACCAATGTGTTTACACGGTTAAAACCCTTGAAAATATAAACAATCCACGACCCCAACCAACATGGCCACTTGAGGCAATATATTAATGGAAAATAAAAATATTCTATACGAGAGTTTCTTGTAGAAATTTAATGACAAAATCAACATGCACTATATTCTGTCATACACTTAGCAACCTAGAGATAATTGTCATCTATGAACTCTAAGATGCATTAAACCCACATTTAGAAAATGTTATAAGCATAAATACACATTACTAAGCACTTTTGCAACGATATAAACACAATGAACATCAATTACACATCCATGTAATACTCAAAAATTTAGGCAACCATCCAGGGAAAACCCCAATGTGGGGAAACCGAAAGAGAGAGAGAGATTTTATTAGCTTCAAGAAAGTTATATCAGTAGAAACATACAATTTCCAGCAAGGAAAAACTCGCTTACAACACCCAAAACAATCCCCAACTTTCTGCCTAGAGAATCGTGCCAAAACCGTACAGTTGTATGACCTCCCTTGATTATACATCAACTTGAAATTCGTTCCCACAGTCATCTGTATGGACAGAACTATACGACCCCTTATGCAGCAAGAAACACTTCAATCAACCTCAAAATTTGTGCCCATTAACAACCTCGAAAGTTGTGCCCTCTTCCTTGTTGTACGGATCCATACAGTACGGCCTCCAACAACAACAAATAGCTCAACAACTTCACATAGAAAATCACCTTGGGAAATGTGCCCAATCTCCGTTGGGAAATGCACCCAACTTGTTTCCCTTTCCTCTCCAACTCAAAGATTTCTCATAAATCTCTCAATCTCTTCTTCTCATTGTCTTGCACACTACCCAATGCATTCTCTTATAATTCGAAAGTGACCTTTCACCTTCCAAGTGTCTTTTCACCTTCTCCATTCCTAAATCCAAAGGCCAAGATCTAATCTTGCCTTTACATGATCAAGGGACATGATCCATTCCCTCTGTTGTCTCAAGAGTCGACTCTAGGCTATAATTGAGCCAAGCCTTAGCACATTTTAAATGAAAAAATAAGTTATCACTAGGAACTTGATTTGGGTTGCGTGCAAGCAAATTCTGAGATAAACACGAAATACTTTTGATTAGAAGCTACCCCTTCCAACCCGAGAGGGATCTCTCAGATATATGTCACGATAGGATATCCAATAAGCTTAACAATGGGCAAATCTGCGGGTAACAAACAATTTTGAGGTTTTTAGGGCTGATGGGTTGGATTGGGAGGTAGTCCACTGAGCATGGAGTCAAATAATCAATTAAATAATAAGAGTGTTTTGACAATGGAAATCCATGGAACAGAGGCGAGGTAGAAGCTGATTACAAAGAGAAGGATTTATAAAAGTATGGCAGCAAAATAAAGAGAAAACATATCAACACACAAGGAGCACTTAGCGATGAGTGAATTCCAAGCATAAATCAGTGGAAAAAGATGGTTGGGACAGAGCATCTAGCAGAGGATGAATTTTGAACCTTGATCTCTGCAAGAAACCACCTATAACCAGTCTGCAACAGAGCATCCAATAGAGGATGAATTCTATTACAAAATAATTACAAATCGAGAAGAAAAGATAGATGGAGTGATATTGAAACTAATAAAATGGACAAACTCTGCAAGCAACATCACAAGAATCTCTAATATGGATAAAACATGCTTCTACAATCTTTTATTAAATTGAAAATGAAAGCTACAGCCCAGGAGTCCTACTCCTGTGTGTCTTTCCCCCCCTTTTTTCTTCTTCAAGAAGATACAATAATATAAGTCTTTTGCCCCCTTTCGAATAACTGAAAAATGATTCGAATTACAAATAAATCCCTTTGGAAATGAATCAGTATCTCATGTAGGTATTGAGGTCGAAATCATCCCAAAAGACAACAACAGTTACCATCAATTTCAGAAACTTTCTACCATTAGAAAACGAACCAAACTGCTGAAAACTGTGGCTGCGGTTATGGTTCTGTATCTCTCGAATCGTGACAACTGTTTATAAACTAAAAGACACTTTTGTGCATATTTTTTTTCTGAGAAAAAACCTCTCTCAGTTCCCTGAGATCCGTTTCCACTGGCCCCAAATCTGCATTTTACAAACATGTGTCAAAACAAGAAAATATCAGATCCAAAAATTAGGGCTCGGAGATGGATTCGATTCTCCCAATATGTGACACCCATAGAAAAACAAAGAGAGGTTATTGATCTATGATGTGTTAGGCACAAAACGTCCGACTGTTTCTCAAAATGATATTCCAGTCGCTCAGAATCATCATTTGAAAATGATGACTCAACATAGTAAAAAATGCCACATTTATGAAAACGAACCTCATCTTGCGGGGGACTTTTGACTACCTTCCCAAGCTCCAAATGAAAATATGAATGTAACACTGGAAATATTAGGATATGTAGATGTCAATCAACCATTTGAGAATGCAAAACGGCCTCTCCACGGCTGAGAAAACTGACTTTTGCTAAGGCATTTTAGTCACTGGAAAAAGTCTACAATTTCAGTGGCTAACAGGCCGAAAACAAGGGTATCTTAGATGTCGAAAGTCCTGGCTTTCGCTGGCTAACAATGCGATTTCGGAGCGCCGTAATCCACCAAAAGTATCGAAACCCAGATTTCGGGATTTCGGGTTTCGGGAAACAAAGCAGTGGTTAAAATCTTTACGTCGACCAAACCTTCGATGGCCGAAACCCCGAAATGGTGATGTGTCATTTATGTTAAACCCTATTATAGTGATTTTATGCCGTTTATTGCATTCTTTTCGCACCTAGTCATGAGCTCTTCCTCCATGTGGCTTGATGCGTGGCGCTTGAACGCTTGGTCTCGGCCGATACACTTTCAACATCTAATGGCATACAAAACCCAAGATTTAAGCTACTGAAAGTCTGCACTTTCGGTAGCTAAACACTGTAAAAATTTTCCTCCTAAGCTACCGAAAGCCAAAATTTCAATATTTGTTCCAACATAGGCTCCATCTAGGGATGGTGCTTTCCTGTAAAGCACCAAGAATAGTAGACCACATGCCTTCATCCATTGGGTGACCTGAAATCATCCTTATCAAATTCTGAACCCTGTCACTTTACTTACAACTTTTCGAAACAAAAACCGCTTGTTCATTCATTGGGCTATGGATTCATAATGCTTTAAAACAAAACCATACTGGATTTGAAACTAAACTGAAAACATATTAAAAACCACCACTGTAATCTAATGCTCAAAGTCAAGCTTATTTATATATATCACCTACTCTAACTACTGAAAAATTCCCACTGAATCAAATGATACGTAAATGCCAGTGAAGCCAATCCAATAATTGTCTACTTATTTGAAATTTTCTCACACTTTCTTTGAGCAGGCTAAAAAAGGAAACTAACAACTCCCATCTGACCTGTTGGTGATCATGAATTTTCAAACCTTTCATCGATTCTTGTGACAAAATATCCATGACATAGCATACTCCTCCATTAAATGAATCTAAAAGATCAGCAAAAGGATCTTGGAAAAATATATGGTCCTGAGGTTTTAAAACATCCATGACTACTCTATGTTCTGATTTATAATGCTCAGGATCATTCTCGAGAGAATATCTGAGCACCCTTCAAGATCATCTGCAATGGCATCTCCAAAATCATGGCACAATCTTGTCTGAAGACCCTCATCCCTCCATGAAAAATCTGGAGCAAGTTGCTCTACAGAAATGATGAAATAATCATCACTATACTCATCATATTTAGGTTCAGCAGATAACTCAAGAGGGTCAACAGTCAGACAAAAACTCAAGATATCAACTGTGGATCTCTCAAGCAAAGGAAACTCTGTTACTATCTCTGGCATACTGTTTATTTCAGAATCATACTTCTGTAAATCACAGTCTAAATCATTCTCGAACAACAAACTTCTTCAGGATCATTAAACATGGCAACCATATCTTTTTCACGAAACAAAACAGAGTCTAAAATCTGATCTCCTGGCAGGAAATCATCATAAATAGGTTCACTAACTTCCTGTAAATTCCATCAAATACACGACTGTCATCATTTAAAAACAGATTTACATCTTATGAAATGGAAGAAGTTTGAAACTCATATCCGGGATTGTGTGAAAGTTGCAAATCTGTGTGAGTAGGGGTTGTAACATAGCTGTTCAGGAGAAGGTCTATCCCTTCTTTTGCAGGTTGATCGTGATGTTGAATATTTTCTTCTTGACTATGTTCACAAGATCCAGCTTCTTTATGAGCCAACTCTTCCTCATACTGATCATCTTCATCAACTTGAGAAAATTCTGATATTTCTTCCTCCTCTTCAAGAGGATTTGTTTGATCGTTTTGTCTTATGAATTCTATATTACAACAATCTTCAAAAAGTATTTCAATTGAGTAGATTCTTTTACAATGTTGATGAAAAAGTATGTGAAAATATTTCAATGAAGGAATACTCGAATGGGGTAAAGATTTATACCAGAGGCTAGCATCTTTTTCCAATTAAAACATAAACAATTTCATGAGGACATCTTCATGATGTACATTTAATTCCTCCATGAGCTTGTGGAATTCAAACAAGTGTTGAGCGGGATTGTCATCCGCATATTCTCCAAATTTAGGAAGGACATCTTCCCAAATTTTAATGTCTGGAACAATGTTTGGAAAGCCATAAACATTTGTAAAGTCCAGAGGAGCAAACCTTGCATCAATTCGAGCAACGAACGAATTCGACATTTGAGACCAGTGGAGTCGCCAACAAAATCATGTAGAGTCTACGAACCATGGAGTCGCCAGGTGAATGATCACAACCAATTGAATGCCTATCCCTTGTTCACCATCAAGAGATAGATCTAAACTTTGTCGTATCCCAGGGAAGATAACTTCGTCCTTCGTCCCCGACAACAACGCCAGAAAATGTTGTCACAAGAGTTGACTCTAGGCTGTAATTGAGCCAAGCCTTAGCACATTTTAAATGAAAAAATAAGCTATCACCCAGAACTTGATTTGGGTTGCGTGCAAGTAAATTCTGAGATAACCACGAACCAATTTTGATTAGAAGCTGCCCCTTCCAACCCGAGAGGGATCTCTCAAATATATGTCACGATAGGATATCCAATAAGCTTAACAACGGGAAAATCTGCGGGTAACAAACAATTTTGAGGTTTATAGGGCTGATGGGTTGGATCGGGAGGTAGTCCATTGGGCATGGAGTCAAATAATCAATTAAATAATAAGAGTGTTTCGACAATGGAAATCCATGGAACAGAGGCGAGGTAGAAGCTGATTACAAAGAGAAGGATTTATAAAAGTATGGCAACAAAATAAAGAGAAAACATATCAACACACAAGGAGCACTTAGTGATGAGTGAATTCCAAGCACAAATCAGTGGAAAAAGATGGTTGGGACAGAGCATCTAGAAGAGGATGAATTATGAACCTTGATCTCTGCAAGAAACAACCTATAACCATTCTGCAACAGAGCATCTAATAGAGGATGAATTCTATTACAAAATAGTTACAAAACGAGAAGAAAAGATAGATGGAGTGATATTGAAACTAATAAAATGGAAAAACTCTGCAAGAAGCATCACAAGAATATCTGATATGGATAAAACATGCTTCTGCAATCTTTTATTAAATTGAAAATGAAAGCTACAACCTAGGAGTCCTACTCTTGTGTGTC
>SNQJ01S0009747.1:102009-164457 GCA_010110895.2 Picea sitchensis | reverse complement strand
AATATAAGTCTTTTCCCCCCTTTCGAATAACTGAAAAATGATTCAAATTACAAATAAATACCTCTGGAAATAAATTGGTATCTCATGTAGGTATTGAGGTCGAAATCCTCCCAAAAGACAACAACAGTTACCATCAATTTCAAAAACTCTCTACCATTAGAAAACATACCAAACTGCTGAAAACTGTGGCTGCGGTTATGGTTTTGTATCTATCGAATCATGATAGATGTGTATAAACTGAAAGAGGCTTTTGTGCATATTTTTGTTCTGAGAAAAAACCTCTATCAGTTCCCTGAGATCCATTTCCATTGGCCCCAGATCTGCATTTTACAAACATGTGTCAAAACAAGAAAATATGAGATTCGGAAATTAAGGCTTGGAGATGGATTCGATTCTCCCAATATGTGACACCTGTAGGAAACTGAGAGAGGTTATTGATCTATGATGTGTTAGGCAAAAAATCTTTCGACTGTTTCTCAAAATGTTATTCTAGTCGCTCAGAATCATCATTTGAAAATGATGACTCAACATAGTAAGAAATGCCACATTTCTGAAAACGAACCTCATATTGCGGGGGAATTTTGACTACCTTCCCAAGCTCCAAATGAAAATATGAATGCACTACTAGAAAACTTAGGATCTGTATATGTCAATCAACCATTTGAGCGTGCAAAACGACCTCTCCACCGCTGAGAAAAATGACTTTTGCTAAGGCATTTTAGTCACTGGAAAAAATTTGCGATTTTGGTGGCTAACAGGCCGAAAACAAGGGTATCTTAGTTGCCGAAATTCCTGGCTTTCGGTGGCTAACAGGCCGAAAACAAGGGTATCTTAGCTACCGAAAGTCTTGGCTTTCGGTGGCTAACAGTGCGATTTCGGAGCACCGTAAGCCACCGAAAGTCCCGAAACCTTTATTTCAGGATTTCGGGTTTCGGGAAACAGAGCAGTGGTTAAAATCTTTACATCGGCCAAACCTCCGATGGTCGAAACCACGAAATGGTGATGTGGCATTTATGTTAAACCCTATTATAGTGATTTTATGACGTTTATTTCATTCTTTCCGTGCCTACTCATGATCTCTTCCTCCATGTGGCTTGATGCATGGCGCTTGAATGCTTGGTCTCGGCCGATACACTTTTGGCAGCTAATGGAATATGAAACACGAGATTTAAGCTACCGAAAGTCTGCACTTTTGGTATCTAAACACTATAATTTTTTCCTCCTAAGCTACCGAAAGTCAAAATTTCAATATTTGTTTCAACATAGGCTCCATCTAGGGATGGTGCTTTCCTGTAAAGCGCCAAGAACAATAGACCATGTGCCTTTATCCATTGGGTGACCCAAAATCATCCTTATCAAACTCTGAACCCTGTCACTTTACTTGCAACTTTCCGAAACAAAAACCGCTTGTTCATTCATTGGGCTATGGAGTCGTAATGCTTTAAAACAAAACCATACTGGATTCGAAACTAAACTGAAAACATATTAAAAACCACCGTTGTAATCTAATGCTCAAAGTCAAGCTTATTTATATACATCACCTACTCTAACTACTGAAAAATTCCCACTGGATCAAATGATACAAAAATGCCAGTGAAGCCAATCCAATAATTGTCTACTTATTTGAAATTTTCTCACACTTTCTTTGAGCAGGCTGAAAAAGGAAACTGACAACTCCCATCTGACCTGTTGGTGATCATGAATTTTCAAACCTTTCATCGATTCTTGTGACAAAATATCCATGACATAGCATACTCCTCCATTAAATGAATCTAAAAGATCAACAAAAGGATCTTGGAAAAATATATGGTCCTGAGGTTTTAAAACATCCAGGACTATTCTATGTTCTGATTTATAATGCTCAGGATCATTCTCGAAGAGAATATCTGAGCACCCTTCAAGATCATCTGCAATGGCATCTCCAAAATCATGGCACAATCTTGTCTGAAGACCCTCATCCCTCCATGAAAAATCTGCAGCAAGTTGTTCTANTCATATTGTACTTGAACATTTAAGTGGGGTAAAAGGAGGTTGCCCCCTCGAAGAGGCTTATTATCTGAAATTCTCTCTTTTTCAAGGCGTTGAGTACTTTTTCTAAGGATTTTCTATGCTATATTGATATTTGGTTCTTAACATAAGTCCCATGTGCCTCTTCCATTCCTATGGAATCTATTTTTATGTTGATCTGATCTATTTTTTGTTAACTCTCTAAAATGTGTAGCCAACAAAAGTTTGTCAAGCTAACTGTTTCAACAATTTCATGAAAATATGAATCATTTTGGTTCAATAATATATCAAAATTATTTATTCTGATTTCTTAGAAAATTGAATGCCCAGATCAATTTTCTGGGTAAATAAATATATCCTACTATCCAAGACCTTTCCAACGCCTACTACCATGCTCAATTCTGAGTCTTGAGCATAAAGTTATGGTTATTTGAAAATTGTCCATTAATTAATTTATTTTTGTTCACATTTCAACTTGGCACAACTATGCACTGTAATTATGCATTTTCACACCCACACCATTGGATTTTTGGTATGATATCAATTGGGTTTCTTCATATATGTATTATGGACACTCTGTCCAAGTTTCACCTTTTTCTGGGTTCCGAGCTGCTAATTACAGTTTGCTGAAGTTCTAGGCCAATTCGTTTTTTTTTGGTCTGGAATGCTATAGGTACATTCTTTTCCATTTTAAACATTTTTAACATGCCTAGAAATTTAATTCAACTCTGGGAATGTCTTCTACGGTTAAATATATTTCCATTGAATGATCCTATGCCTCATTCTGATTCCATAGTAGAAAGTTATGGCTCTTTGAAGTTAGTTGGGTCTTAAAATTTACCCTCCACTGTTTGTGCTGTAACTTTCTCATAAAAGCTCTGTTTGACAAATGGTTTACACCATTAGAAATCTCTCTCCGAGCTATTTTATTTGAGTTGTGTAGATAGAGTGTAACTTATTATAACATGTTCTCAAGGTTTTTGCGTTGTTAAAAACGCTCTTAAGGGCCTCAAAAACGTGTTGCAAAAAGATGACGTTCAAACTATATAAAATGTCATGGAATTTCACTGGTTTTTCGTTGTTGTTCACCATCCAAACGACTTTTTGAGCACAAATTTCAACCTGTACACCAATATTTAACATGCACAACAACACCACAAGTTAATTCATGCTCTGCGCACTTCTAACCACTGTGCACCACTTCTCTATCGCGCCAATAACTGATGCGCACTACTTTTGTGTCACACAACAATATCCACCGCGCAAAATTTTGGTTCTTGCATTATTACCTGTTGCGTGCAATTTTTGTATCGCACGATGATATTCTGTGTGCAATCCACCCTACGCGCTGCATCATGCCAAAGTTTAGTACGCCCCCACCGGGAAAAAATACTCTGCGCGCACCATTAACTAAACTGTCACGCGACAACATATACACACATTGTGTGCGCAACAACCAAAATCCTTTGCATTGTGCCAATAATGTGCACATCACACGTGCCATTATTATGTGTGTGCACACTGCGAAATGATAAATTCAGCATGCATACCCGCACACCAACATTTTTCCGCGCGGTGCCAAAATTTAGTGCGCGCAGTCCCACACCAACATTTTTTCACGCGGTGCCAAAATTTAGTGCGTGCAATCGCACACCAACATTTTTTTGTGCGGCACCAAACTTTAGCGTGTGCGCCCGCATGCCAACATTTTTCCGTGTGGCACCAAAATTTAGCGCGTGCACCAAACGCCAATATTTTTCTGTGTAGTGCCAAATTTTTACATATCAGAAGCTTTTAACTGTGCAACATGCGTTTTTAGTGCGCCCACCTGTGCACATTCATTTTTATGTGCATCGATTCCTTGTGAACTTCGCTACAGAAATTTGGGGCTTTTGCTTAACTTTTCCCCCAATTTTTACCATAGACATTTTGCAACTATGAAATTTGTTCTATTTCACCCCGATAACACCAGTTCAACCTCTGCAACAACAAATCATTGTGGGTTGACATTTCTGGAACAAATTATTTCCACACTCGATTCACGAATTGAGAATTTTAATTGCTAATCTCGCTCCAACTGTAATGGCTTCACTGTAACTTCAAATTCAACCAATTCCAAGTCTGCATTTACTAGAACGGATATTAACTCAAGAATATCTCACCACATGGTACAATTTCTCAATTTTCCCATGAATTTTACAACAAAAATTGGGGCTTTTTCCCAATTCCGCACCATTGATGTTACTTTTTACCATGGACGCTCTACAACTCGAAATTTGGCCACCTCAAAATCAATCCTCTGTGAAATTTCTCTTCAAATCAACTTGTTCGGCCCATCCAGGCTCAGGGTTGAAAACTCAAGCTTTGATACCATATTGTAAAATCCCCGACCACCCATGTCAGGCCATGCTATTCCAGAGAATGATTTTATTCTCTCTGTGGAACATATTGTAACATACCCAACATCTAACTGAGCTATGCCACATAAGTTTTTCGAACTGCATGAAATTAAAACATATACACACATTATTCTTGTGGAACTTTACATATAAAATGTAAACAGACAAATACATTCAATAAAGGCACGGATTCATACTGAAATAACAGTAAACATATACATGCAACATATTCAGGCAATACCCATAAATATGAAGACAAATATAACCACACATAGGATAAACCCATAAAATCAAACACGTAAATAATAATGCAGCATGTAAATTTATCACACAGTTAACACTTATCTTGGTAATAATATCACCAATTGCATGCAGACCTTCCACAAACCTCCCAGCCTTAGACCACACTACTCATCACTCTCAGTAGTGGGTCACCCCCGAGCTGGGACTAAACTCCACCCGGGTAAAAGGATTCCTAACCAGGCTAATGGTTCATAGACAACAGGAAAGACTCCTTCACAGGTTCCCACTCAAACTAACAACCTACAGTCCCTCATTCCCCACATTCTTGTCCCACCCCAAGAAGTGTGCCCCTTCTCTGATAAACACTCCTTCGATTGGCCCACTTCCTTTCCGGGCTTCAACAACAGGCCAGACATGAAGTCTCAGAGCCCTGTATTTGTATTTTAGCAGTTTCAAGAAATCAATTCCCAACAATTCTCTCACCCAGAAACAAATTGCTCAAAATCCTGACAACCCGCCTCTTCAATATCCCACAGGCCTGACAACCACTTCTTAATTCCAACTCCCAAGCTAACCAGATACACAAACATTAAATGGCTATGGATACAGGTTCAGGTACAGTCATTAAGGTATGGAGGATAGCTCAATGGGTGTGTGAATGCTCATGGATGATTGACTGAATGAATGAATGATGGAAAGAATCATAGGAAATGAACTAAGTCCAAACATTATGTATGCATGTCCCCAACTTGACACTTGTCATGTTGGGAGCTACTTTGGTCCACTTGTCCGCAAACTTTGGAACTTAGGATAAAATAATTATCCATACTTTATACTTAAGAAATTTAATATAATATTCCTTTTTGGCTTAAGCTCCCTAGCTTATCCCTTTTCCTTAAATTTTAGCCCTCCCTTTCCCTAACTAGTGGAGTTTAGTTCCCCATACTCTTTTATCATGGTCGGTCTATGCGCAGCGATGCATTTTATATTAATGATGAGGCATATACAAAAATAGGCACATTGGCCTTTAACATCTAGGCTCTCTGACCTAATTCAAAACATAAGAATCATAGCTTATAATAACTGGCTCACCAACCTATAAAACACCTCATATACACAAAGGATCCCTGGCCTCAAAATCGCACACACTTAAGTTGTTTCCTGTGGTATCCTGGAATGTGCACACTTCCTCATTTTACTACGCAGTACATGCGCGCACTATGCCATGAAAGGTGCATACAAAATTATATCAAACAACTAACCAACTTAAGTACATTTTCATTTACATTTACAATTGGTTTCGGCCTAGGGATGTTACACTCGATGTGCTTGATGACAATGAGGGGTCGTAATATGTTTGCTGGCGCATTTGTGATAGGAGGGGGAAACTCGTCAAAAGGTAGCACATTCGGGACGAAGAGGAAAACCTTGTTGGTAAGCAATGCAAGGAAGCAAAAGGTAGGGAGAGTCATCATTATGCAATGCATCGACACAAGTGGAAGAAATTCAGTCGATGAAAGGAGTGTGCACGGTGATTTAATTATGTAACTAATATTGGTGATATGGCATTGATCATGTGAATTTTTCGACGATGAAGATGTGTTTTAGTGAGGTTTTGTTGAAGCGCACTAGCGCATTAGCCAACTTCAAAGGGTGGTCTCTTATGTATTTGCGAAGGAACCATTGGAGTGCCAATGTGGGGGGTGAAATAAAATATGAGCGCTTTGATGCTCTATGTGTCAGTGCAGGAAGAGGGGACTCAATGAAGTGTGTAACGTCGGTTATAAGTGATCCAAGGAAGAACCGGAAGTGGTAAAGTGAGGTAGGGTGAGGAGAAATTGGTCATAGATATTTGCATGAGGGGGATATTTTCAGGTTCCAGTTGGAAAAAATGAAATGGGGGGCCAATTTCTTGTCTTGGAGAGAGGCTAAGACAAGGAAATTGGGAGGTTGTTGTGCAGGCACAACATAAGTCTACAAGAAAACCCCTAAGTATGTCTAAGGATCTCGTAGTTGATCATGGAATTTGGTCATGAAGAATGTAGTAAATTAAGGTAACTCATTTACGGATGGATAGTACTCATCGTACCATTTCTGGTGATATGTGGTGTTGTCGCAAGAGTCGACTCTAGGTTGTAATTGAGCCAAGCCTTAACACATTTTAAATGAAAAATAAGTTATCACTCAGAACTTGATTTGGGTTGCGTGCAATTAAATTCTGAGATAACCACGAACCACTTTTGATTAGAAGTTTCCCCTTCCAACCTGAGAGGGATCTCTCAAATATATGTCACGATAGGATATCCAATAAGCTTAACAACAGACAGATCTGTGGGTAACAAATAGTTTTGAGGCTTTTAGGGATGATGGGTTGGATCGAGAGGCAGTCCATTGGGCATGGAGTCAAATAATCAAGTAAATAATAAGAGTGTTTCGGCAATGGAAATCCATGGAACAGAGGTGAGGTAGAAGCTAATTACAAAGAGAAGGATTTGTAAAAGTATGGCAGAAGAATAAAGAGAAAACATATCAATACACAAGGAGCACTTAGTGATGAGTGAATTCCAAGCATAAATCAGTGGAAAAATATGGTTGGGACAGAGCGTATAGCAGAGGATGAATTACGAACCTTGATATTTGCAAGAAACAACCTATAACCAATCTGCAACAAAGCATCTAACAGAGGATGAATTCTATTACAAAATAGTTACAAATTGAGAAGAAAAGATAGATGGAGTGATATTGAAACTAAGAAAATGGACAAACTCTACAAGCAACATCACAAGAATCTCTGATATGGATAAAACATGCTTCTACAATCTTTTATTAAATTGAAAATGAAAGCTACAGCCCAGGAGTACTACTCCTCTGTGTCTTCCCCCCCCTCCTTTTTCTTCTTCAAGAAGATACAATAATATAAGTATTTTGCCCCCTTTCGAATAAATGAAAAACCTATTCTAATTACAAATAAATCCCTCTCGAAATGAACAGGTATCTCATGTAGGTATTGAGGTCGAAATCCTCCCAAAAGACAACAACAGTTACCCTCAATTTCAGAAACTTTCTGCCATTAGAAAACGGACCAAACTGTTGAAAACTGTGGATGTGGTTATGGTTATGTATCTCTTGAATAGTGATAGATGTGTATAAATTGAAAGAGGGTTTTATGAATATTTTTGTTTTGAGCAAAAAACTCTCTCATTTCCCCGAGATCCATTTCCATTTTTCCCAGATCTGCATTTTACAATGTGTCAAAACAGGAAAATATGAGATCTGAAAATTAGGGCTCGAAGATGGATTCGATTCTCCCAATATGTGACACTTGTAGGAAAACCGAGAGAGGTTATTGATTTATGATGTGTTAGGCACAAACATCTCTGACCGTTTCTCAAAATGATATTTCAGTCGCTCAAAATCATCATTTGAAAATAATGACTCAGCATAGTAAAAAACGCCACATTTCTGAAAACGAACCTCATCTTGTGGGGGACTGTTGACTACCTTCCCAAGCTCCAAATTAAAATCTGAATGAACCACTAGAAATCTTAGTATATTTAGATGTCAATAGACCATTTGAGCATGCAAAAAGGCCTGTCCACGCCTGAGAAAACTGATTTTTTCTAAGGTAGTTTAGTCACTGGAAAAAATCTTCGATTTCGGTGGCTAACTGGTCGAAAACAAGGGTATCTTAGCTGCCGAAAGTCCTGGATTTCGGCGGCTAACAGTGCGATTTCGGAGCACCGTAAGCCACCGAAAGTCCCGAAACCTAGATTTCGGGATTTCGAGTTTCGAGAAACAGAGCAGTGGTTAAAATATTTATGTCGGCCAAACCTCCGTTGGCCGAAACCCCGAAATGGTGACGTGGAATTTATGATAAACCCTATTATAGTGATTTTATGTCGTTTATTGCATTCTTTTCGTGCCTACTCGTGAGATCTTCCTCCATGTGGCTTGATGCATGGCACTTGAATGCTTGGTCTCGGTCGATACACTTTTGACACTAATGGCATATGAAACTCGAGATTTAAGCTACCCAAATTCTGCACTTTCAGTAGCTAAACACTATAAATTTTTTCCTCCTAAGCTACTGAAAGCCAAAAATTCGATATTTGTTCCAACATAGGCTCCATCTAGGGATGGTTCTTTCCTGTAAAGCACCAATAACAATAGACCATGTGCCTTCATCCATTGGGCGACCCGAAATCATCCTTATCAAACTCTGAACCCTGTCACTTTACTTGCAGCTTTCCGAAACAAAAACCGCTTGTTCATTCATTGGGCTATGGATTCGTAATGCTTTAAAACAAAACCATACTGAATTCAAAACTGAACTAAAAACATATTAAAAACCACCGTTGTAATCTAATGCTCAAAGTCAAGATTATTTATATACATCACCTACTCTAACTACTGAAAAATTCCCACTGGATCAAATGATACAAAAATGCCAGTGAAGCCAATCCAATAATTGTCTACTTATTTGAAATTTTCTCACACTTTCTTTGAGCAGGCTGAAAAAGGAAACTAACAACTCCCATCTGACCTATTGGGGATCATGAATCTTCAAACCTTTCATCGATTCTTATGACAAAATATCCATGACATAGCATACTCCTCCATTAAATGAATCTAAAAGATCAACAAAAGGATCTTGGAAAAAGATATGGTCCTGAGGTTTTAAAACATCCAGGACTACTCTATGTTCTGATTTATAATGCTCAGGATCATTCTCGAAGAGAATATATGAGCACCCTTCAAGATCATCTGCAATGGCATCTCCAAAATCATGGCACAATCTTGTCTGAAGACCCTCATCTCAACATGAAAAATCTGCAACAAGTTGTTCTACAGAAATGATGAAATAATCATCACTATACTCATCATATTTAGGTTCAGCAGATAACTCAAGAGGGTCATCAGTCAGAAAAAAACTCGGGACATCAACTGTGCATCTCTCAAGCAAAGGAAACTCTGTTACTATCTCTGGCATACTGTTTATTTCAGAATCATACTTCTGCAAATCACAGTCTAAAGCATTCTTGAACAACAAAATTTCTTCAAGATCATTAAACATGGCAACCATATCTTTTTCACGAAACAAAACATAGTCTAAAATCTGATCTCCTGGCAAGAAATTATCATAAATAGGTTCACTAACTTCCTGTAAAGTTCCATCAAATACATGACTATCATCATTTAAAAACAAATTTACATCTTCAGTAATGGAAGAAGTTTGACACTCATATCCAGGACTGTGTGAAAGTTGCAAATCTATGTGAGTAGGGGTTGTAACATAGTTTTTCAGGAGCAGGTCTATCTCTTCTTTTGCAGGTTGATCGTGATGCTAAATATTTTCTTCTTGAGTATGTTCATAAGATCCAGCTTCTTTATGAGCCAACTCTTCCTCATACTGATCATCTTCATCAACTTGAGAAATTTCTGATATTTCTTCCTCCTCTTCAAAAGGATTTGTTTGATTGTTTTGTCTTATGAATTCTATATTACAAAAATCTTCAAAAAGTATTTCAGCTGAGTAGATTCTTTTACAATGTTGATGAAAAAGTATGTGAAAATATTTCAATGAAGGAATACTGGAATGGGGTAAATATTTATACCAGAGTCTAGCATCTTTTTCCAATGAAAACATAAACAATTTCATGAGGACATCTTCATGATGTACATTTAATTCCTCCATGAGCTTGTGGAATTCAAACAAGTGTTGAGCGGGATTGTCGTCTGCATATTCTCCAAATTTAGGAAGGACATCTTCCCAAATTTTAATGTCCAGAACAGTGTTTGGAAATCCATAAACATTTGTAAAGTCCAGAGGAGCAAACCTTGCAGCAATTCGAGCAGTGAACGAATTCGACATTTGAGACTAGTGGAGTCGCCAGCAAAATCATGTAGAGTATACGAACCAAGGAGTCACCAGGTGAATGATCATAACCAATTGAATTCCTATCCCTTGTTCACCATCAAGAGATAGATCTGAACTTTGTCGTATCCTAGGGAAGATAACTTCGTCCTCCGTCCCCGGCAACGGCGCCAGAAAATGTTGTTGCAAGAGTCGAATCTAGGCTGTAATTGAGCCAAGCCTTAGCACATTTAAATGAAAAAATAAGTTATCACTCAAAACTTGATTTGGGTTGCGTGCAAGTAAATTTTGAGATAACCATGAACCACTTTTGATTAGAAGTTTCCCCTTCCAACCCGAGAGGGATCTCTCAAATATATGTTACGATAGGATATCCAATAACCTTAACAGTGGGTAGATCTGTGGGTAATAAATAGTTTTGAGGTTTTTAGGGCTGATGGGTTGGACCGGGAGGTAGTCCATTGGGCATGGAGTCAAATAATCAAGTAAATAATAAGAGTGTTTCGGCAATGGAAATCCACGGAACAAAGGCGAGGTAGAAGCTTATTACAAAGAGAAGGATTTATAAAAGTATGGCAGCAGAATAAAGAGAAAACATATCAATACACAAGGAGCACTTAGCGATGAGTGAATTCCAAGCATAAATCAGTGGAAAAAGATGGTTGGGACATAGCATCTAGCAGAGGATGAATTCTGAACCTTGATCTTTTCAAGAAACAACCTATAACCATTCTGCAATAGAGCATCTAACAGAGGATGAATTCTATTACAAAATAGTTACAAATTCGAGAAGAAAAGATAGATGGAGTGATATTGAAACTAAGAAAATGGACAAACTCTGCAAGAAACATCACAAGAATCTCTGATATGGATAAAACATGCTTCTACAATCTTTTATTAAATTGAAAATGAAAGCTATAGCCCAGGAGTACTACTCCTTTGTGTCTCCCCCCCCCCCCTTTTTCTTCTTCAAGAAGATACAATAATATAAGTCTTTTTCCCCCTTTCGAATAACTAAAAAACCTATTCGAATTACAAATAAATCCCTCTTGAAATGAACAGGTATCTCATGTAGGTATTGAGGTCGAAATCCTCCCAAAAGACAACAAAAATTACCCTCAATTTTGGAAACTTTCAGGCATTAGAAAATGAACCAAACTGCTGAAAACTGTGGTTGCAGTTATCATTCTGTCTCTCTCGAATAGTGACAGATGTGTATAAACTGAAATAGTATTTTGTGCATATTTTTTTTCTGAGCAAAAACCTCTCTCAGTTCCATGAGATCCATTTCCATTTGCCCCAGATCTGCATTTTACAAACATGTGTCAAAACAAGAAAATATGAGATCTGAAAATTAGGGCTCAGAGATGGATTCTATTATCCCAATATGTGAAACCTGTAGGAAAACTGAGAGATTTTATTTATCTATGATGTGTTAGGCACAAAAAACTTCGACCATTTCTCAAAATGATATTTCAGTCGCTCAGAATCAGCATTTGAAAATGATGACTCAACATAGTAAAAAACCCCACATTTCTGAAAACGAACCTCATATTGCGGGGAACTTTTGAATGCCTTCCCAAGATCCAAATGAAAATATGAATGAACTACTGGAAATATTAGGATCTGTAGATATCAATCGACCATTTGAGCGTGCAAAAAGGCCTCTCCACGACTGAGAAAACTGACTTTTGCTAAGGTAGTCTAGTCACTAGAAAAAATCTGCAATTTCAGTGGCTAACAGGCTGAAAACAAGGGTATCTTAGCTGCCGAAAGTCCTGGATTTCGGTGGCTAACAGTGTGATTTTGGAGCGCCATAATCCACCGAAAGTCCCGAAACCCTAATTTTGGGATTTTGGGTTCCGGGAAACAGAGCAGTGGTTAAAATCTTTACGTCGGCCAAACCTTCGATGGCTGAAACCCCAAAATGGTGATGTGGCATTTATGTTAAACCCTATTATAGTGATTTTATGTCATTTATTGAATTATTTTCACACCTACTCGTGGCCTCTTCCTCCATGTGTCTTGATGTGTGGCACTTGAATTCTTGGTCTCGGCCGATACACTTTCTACAGCTAATGGCATATGAAACCCAAGATTTAAGCTACCGAAAGTATGCACTTTCGATAGCTAAACACTATAAATTTTTTCCTCCTAAGCTACTGAAAGCCAAAATTTCAATATTTGTTCCAACATGTGGAATGCAAAGTATTTTATCACGGTTAGGAAGATATGGTCTTGTAAATTTGGACACCCCGAAGAGTGGAAAAGAAGCCCCTTGTTTGTTATAAGTCTTGGTCAAAGGGTAAAGTTTTTGTAACAATAAAACCCTAGAATTGCTAAATTAAGGAGAGGATTTACCTAGCACAACTATATAAACACCTCAAGAAGTCATTTACAAGAACAATCACACACTCATTCATTGATTATCTATCTTGTGAACTAGTGATCTTTTTCTAAGGTTATGACGACATTTTTCTGAGGTAGCAAAGGAAGGTCAAAGGAGAAATTATCGGGGTTGCAACAAACCCTAGTTTCTGAGGCATCTGTGAGTTGTAGTTCAGAAGAGCGTGGATGTACGTGGGCTGCAATGAACAAAATCACAGATATCTGTGAGTTGTATAAAATAAGGTCACGTATCTATGAAAAGCTAATGAAGGTTTGAGTAGATGTTGGTACCATGTCCCTAAAAGTATGAAGGAAGTCTAGAGGTCAACATCTTACAATTCAGGTCAACCTCATAGGTATTGGTATGGTTGTATACTTGTTTTTATGGTTACTTCTTGACATAATATGTTGTATGTTTGAGGCATACTTTGTATGGGAGGTTTGGAATTTGGATATGGTATATGTTGGATGGTTGGTTGAGTGAGAAGCACTCTTATGTATGGTACATTACTGATATGGTTCTTACAGATTATATCTTCTAGCTACTTGTACTTGGTTGAGGGATATTTATGTGTATGGTGATGTATGCATGAGGGACATGCACATGTTGTTAGATATTCTTCATTGATGACATGGTACAAATATACATATGGTTGATGGCACAGGTTGTACATGGTTGATGCTCTAGTTCATGACTCACTAGTCATTGTTGATGTATCATTTGATTCATGATTGATGCATCAGATAGTATGTATGTTGGTTTGCACTTCATGTAAATCATGCACTACAAAAAAATAGGCCATTCACACCTAGATTAGCACTGGAATTTAGTGCATTTAGTGCCTAATTTAGTGCATGGTTTAGTGCCTAGTTTTTCTCCTGGTTTAGCGCTTATATTAGCGCCAAACCTTAGATATATCTCCCTAAATAGCACCCAAAATAACTCCTATTTTAGTGCTCCATTTGGCTCTTGATTTAACACCCAGTTTAGGTCATGATTTAGTGCTTTGTTTAGCACCTAGTTTAGCTCCAAGTGTAGCTCCTTGTTTATCTCTCGGTTAAGCACCTAGTTTAGCTATTGGTTTCGATCCTAGTTTAGCACCTAGTTTAGCTCTAAGAGTGGTGCCTAACTTAGCTCCTGGTTTAGCGCCTATTTTATCTTCAGGTGTAGCTCCTAGTTTAGCTCCTGTTTTAGCACCTATTTTAGCTCTTGGTTTAGCTCTTAGTTTAGTGACTAGTTTAGCTCCAAGTGTGGTGCCTAATTTAGCTCCTAGTTTACGTTGAGATTCAAAAAGAAGATCATAGTGAAAATTATGCACCTACAATAGGATGGAGCCTCATACTATTTTTAGGTGGAAGTCTATTTTTAGATGATGAGAAAATTATATTTATAGATGATGTCTATTTATAGATGGTGAGCAAATTCTATTTATAGATGTATGTCGACTATTATTATCCCTTAATAATAGTTGGACAATAAATATTGATTTATTCTCAATGAGAACTTGGAAATAGTTAATTGAAGTGGAAAATCAATTAGCTATAGGAAATTCGAGTTCAAAGGTTGGTTGTGGGACATGCAAGTCGAATTAGTTGTAACTGAGTGATTCCAAGTTGTAATAGAGTTGGATGTGTAGTTATGTGAGTTGTAAAGTAGTTTAACTCAATTAAGTGAATTAATCTCAATTGTACTAGTTGTAACTGAACTTACAGTAGTGAGATATTAGTGAATTAATTATTAATTAATTCACAATCAGTGGTCTCACATGCAACTGAAGATTTACCACTGTTAACTATATGCATGTCAGATCTAGTGGAGACCTAGTTGAGATAACAGGTGAAAGGGATAACTTGACTATCAGTTGTGACTTTAGTGGGTGCACTCATGCAACCACACACACATTGGATGTGCCCATGAGGATTGCGCAGCCTAGGCAAGAGGAATTAATTCATTGGAGGGATTTCCATTAGCAGGGATTGCGCAGAGGAGGCAGGTTGTCTAGAAGCAGTAAATTGGCACATGAATTTGTCTATTTTTGTATGACAGTGTGAGACGATTGTATATTGTACTGAGATCTCTTGGATTAGAGTTTTTTATGATATCGTTTCATGATCCATTATATATACATAATATATGATAGTGGGGTTTTTAGATTTATGCTTTCCCGGAAAAACATCTGTGTTATGTGTGATTGATCTTTCTTCTTGATATTGCAATTGGCGATCGTGTTTTAAATTCCGCAAGAATATTTGCAGAAACGATTATGTATTTAAAAATGGCATGTAATTGTTAGATCAGGGGAATCCAAGCAATACATAATTTGTATTAAAATTTCTACATAGTATCAAAGAATAGGAAATTGCAGAAGCTTAGTTTGTGATTGGATAGAATTTGAATTTGCAGAAAGACTTTCTTGGTGCTACAGCTAATTCAAGATCGAAATGGATTTCAATGGATTGAGGTTAGAGTATGCACTTGAGGGAATCTTGAACTACATTTCTTGGAAGGACAGGATGGAGGCAGTACTTAAAGACAATGGCTTGAAGGAATTCATTGACAAAGATGTTCCTAATCCAGATGTTGTAGACGTTGCAAATCTTGATGCATGGAAAAAGAAAGTGGCAAAGGTGAGAAGGATCCTATTGGAGGGAGTACGAGACCACATTGTCTCAAACCTCCATGGTAAAGACACACCATATGTAATGTGGAATACTTTGATGGATCTATTCTGAAACAACAANTGGGATATGCAAGTCAAATTAGTTGTAACTGAGTGATTCGAAGTTGTAACAGAGTTATATGTGTAGTTATGTGAGTTGTAAAGTAGTTTAACTTAGTTAAGTGAGTTAAGATCAGTTGTACTAGTTGTAACTGAACTTACACTAGTGATAGATCAGTGAATTAATTATTAATTAATTCACAATCAGTGGTCTCACATGCAACTGAATATTTACCACTGTTAACTACATGCATGTCAGATCCAGTGGAGACCCAATTGAGATAACACGTGAAAGGGACAGTTTGACTATAAGTTGTGACATTAGTGAGTGCACTCATGCAACCACACACACATTGGATGTGCCCATGAAGAATGCTCAACCTAGGCAAGAGGGATTCATTCATTGTAGGGTTTTCCATCAACAAGGATTGTGCAGAGGAGGCAGGTTGTCTGGAGGCAGTAAATTGGCACATGCAATTGCCAATTTTTGTATGACAATGTGAGACGATTGTATATTGTACTGCGAGCTCTTGGATTAGATTTTGTATGAGATTGTTTCATGATCCATGATATATACATAACATATGATAGTGGGGTTTTTAGCTTTATGCTTTCCTGGTAAAACATATGTGTTATGTGTGATTGATCTCTCTTCTTGATATTTCAATTGGCGATCGTGTTTTAAATTCCGCAAGAATTTTAGTAGAAGCGATTATGTATTTAAAAGTGGCATATAATTGTTAGATCAGGAGAATCTAGGAATTACATAATTTGTATTAAAATTTCTACATGGTATTAGAGCGTAGAAGATTGCAGAAGTTGAGTTTATGATTGGATAGAATTCAAATTTGCAAAAAGACTCTCTTGGTGCTACAACTGATTCAAGATCAAAATGGATTTCAATCGCTTGAGGTTAGAGTATGCACTCGAGGGCAGCTCGAACTACATTGCTTGGAAGGCCAGGATGGAGGAATTACTCGAAGACAATGGCTTGAAGGAATTCATTGACAAGGATGTTCCTAAGCCAGATGTTGCAGACACTGCAAATCTTGATGCATGGAAAAATAAAGTGGCAAAGGCAAGGAGGATTCTGTTGGAGGGAGTATGAGACCACATTGTCTCAAACCTCCATGGGAAATCCACACCATATGAAATGTGGAAGGCTTTGATGGATATATTCCAAAACAACAATGACCATAGGAAATTGGCACTCAAAGATAAACTCAGGAAGATCAAGATCGAGAAGGGCGACTCCATTGCAAAATATCTCATGAAGTTTGTTCAATGTCGGGATGAGCTAGGGAGTGTGGGAATAACAGTCCATGATGATGATTTTGTGAGATTGGCTCTCCTAGGACTTCCTAATAATTGGCATAGTTATCAAGACTCTGTCAATGGAAGGGAAAAATTGCCAGATTGGGAATGACTATGGTCAGATCTAGCACAAGAGGAGTTTAGGCAGAACACCAGAGATGGCTCTTCATCAAAACATGATGATGAAGAGGATTGTGATTTAAATTCCAAGGCAAGGAAAGGAAAGGGGAAGAAATTCCATTCAAAATTCGATTCTAAAGGCAAGAAGCTGTATTTGTCCAAAGTGAAGTGTTTTTACTATCACGAACATGGAAAGCTCGCTACTAACTCTCCGCAGAAGAAGAAAAACAAGAAGGTTGTTGGAGCTGCAGCTGGTGAGGCCCTTGCCTCACAATTTGAACTTGAATTCTCCTTGATCACATGCATGGCATCAAGTGCATTGGGATTGGTGTGGTATTTGGATAGTGGTTCTTCCTTCCACATGACGGGAGATAAGAAGATTTTCAGTGACTTGGAGGAGAAATATATCAAAATTCATATAGATATGGGTGACGATGGATGATACAGTGCGACTTTAATTTGCACCATTACCTTTCAGAGGGATTCAGGTAAACCATTTCAATTGAAATATGTTATTCATGTTCCAGGTCTGAAGAAAAACTTGGTCTCAGTCGCAATGTTGGAGGAGAGAGGCTATGATGTTGTTTTCAACAATGGAAAATCTTTCATGCGACATAAAACAAAGGGTCAAGTCAAGAAGATAGGGATTTGAGTTAAGAATATCTACAAGCTGGAGGTAGATGGATGCACTACCATGATGGGAAAGGCAGAAAAAGTGGTGAGCTGGGATGAGGGTGAATTATGGCATAGGCAATTGGCCCATCGTCATCATGGAGCCTTGAAAATCATGCAACCAATATCTACTGGACTTCCAATGGGAACACTTTCTCAGTTAGATCAGTGCAAGGGTTGCACCATGGGGAAGTATGTAAATTCCACCTTTCATGAAAAGGAGAACCGTGCTTCGGTGATCCTGGAGAGAGTTCACACAGACATGTGTGGACCATTCTCAGTTGCTTCAACAGAAAAACATAAGTATTATGTTATTTTTATTGATGATTTTTCTCGTAAATGTTGGATCTTTTTCATGCAGAAGAAGGATCAAACATTCTCAAAGTTTTGTGACTTTAAAGCATTGGTGGAGAAAGAGTCAAGGAAGAAAGTGAAGGCTCTGAGGAGAGATAATGGTGGAGAATACATCTCTAACCAATTCAAATACTTTTGTAGCGAAGAAGGAATTCGAAGAGAACTCATAGCGCCTCATAACCCACAACAAAATGGGGTCATGGAGAGGAAGAATAGAATGATAGTGGGTGGAGCACAAGCGATGTTTCATGATCAGGGCCTACCAATGCATTTGTGGGCGGAAACATGCAATACTATGGTTTATGTGCAAAACCATTGTCCTCATAGAGTACTTGGCATGAGTACACTTGAAGAAGATTTCACTGGTAAGAAACTGGATGTTTATCACTTTAAGATTTTTGGCTCATCTGTTTATGTGCATGTGACCAAGAACGCCAGGAAGAAGCTGGAGCCAAATTCTGAATTTGGGTTATTTTTTGGGTACACAGAAACACCCCATAATTATCGTGTGTATTTTCCTAACAGTAAGATGACTGTTATGTGACAGGATATAAAATTCAATGAGGGGAAGCCATGCATTTTTTGCTTGAGAGGGAGCTAGACTTGTATGTGGAGGAGGAACTGTTGGTTCCCAAAGATGAGTCTCAAGATGTGGATCAACCACATGAGGAGGTTCATGGAGTGAAGGAAGCCACTCATGCAGATCCATCCATCATAAATGGCAGAAAGCACACAACAGAAGTTGATATAGTGATATTAGATGTTTCATAGAATGTAGGAGCCCCTACTTCACAGCGCAGACAGAGACAGACTCCTGATCAATTTACTGGATACATGGTTCTCATGATAAAATGTATTGTGACTAAACCATCTTCCTTTCAGGAAGAAGTGCAGGATACCACTTGGGTTGATGCAATGGTGGAGGAGGATGAATCCATTGTCAAAAACAGTACATGGGAAATTGTCTCAAGACCAGATGACAAATCAATGGTAGGTTCGATATGGATCTACAATGGTAAGATTTTAATCATTGTTATTTATGTTGATGATTTAATATTGACTGGTGATGAGAAACTGATACACTCATGCAAGGAGTACCTTGCAAAGGAGTTCGAGATGAAGGATATGGGCCTCCTTCATTATTTCCTTGGATTGGAAATATGGCAGCGAGATGGTGAACTTTTTGTGTCTCAAAGAAAGTATGCAAGGGAGATATTGGGTAAGTTTCACATGGAGAGCTACAAACCCATGGATACTCCTCTTTCAGGAAACTAGAGGAAAGAGGATGCTACTTATGGAGAGGTAGTGCATGTTATTGTTTCTCAACAGTTAGTGGGTTCTCTAATGTATCTAATGAACACGAGACCAGACATTTTCTATGTGGTTAACTAGGTGAGTCAAGCGATGGTTAAGCCTACCAAGCTCTTTTGGAAGGCATGCAAGCATGTCCTGAGATACCTAAGGGGCACATATGAGTATGGCTTATGGTACAGACAAATGGATGAGGTGAAGTTGCTTGGATTCACGGATGCAGATTGGGCAGGTAGCCCAACAGACAGAAAGAGCACATCAGGGGGGATCTTTAGTATCGGATCTATAGTTGTTTCTTGGTATAACATAAAGCATAGATCCGTGGCACTCAGTTTAGCAGAAGCAGAATACATGGAAGGGAGTCAAGATGCATGCAAGTCTATCTAGATGAGAAAGATCTTGGTTGGTTTGTTTGGTTCTCATTTAGATCCGAAATTGATTCATTGTGATAATCAGAGTTGCATTAAACTCTTGATTAATCCTGTGTTTCATGATATATCTATGAATATAGATATCTAGTCTTATCATATCAGATATTGTGTGCAGTGGAAGATCATGTTGCTTTAGTACATTCCTACAGAAGATCAGGATGCAGACATTCTGACGAAGGCGGTCACCAGGAGAAAATTTGAATACCATAGAGACATGGTCGGGGTGAAGGATAATCCCTTTCTTGTTGAGAGGGAGTGTTGAGATTCAACAAGAAGATGCTAGTGAAAATTATGCACCTACACTAGGATGGAGACTCGGGATATTTTTAGGTGGAAGTCTATTTTTAGATGATGAGCAAATTCTATTTATAGATGATGTCTATTTATAGACGGTGAGCGAATTCTATTTATAGATGTATGTCGACTATTATTATCCCTTAATAATAGTTGGACAATAAATATTAATCTATTCTCAATGAACACTTGGAAACAGTTAACTGAAGTCGAAAATCAGTTAGATATAGAAAATTTGAGTTCAAAAGTTGACTGGTGGGACATGCAAGTCGAATTAGTTGTAACTGAGTGATTCGAAGTTGTAACCGAGTTATATGTGTAGTTATGTGAGTTGTAAAGTAGTTTAACTCAGTTAAGTGAGTTAAGATTAGTTGTATTAGTTGTAACTGAACTTACACTCGTGAGAGATCAGTGAATTAATTATTAATTAATTCACAATCAGTGGTTTCACATGAAACTGAATATTTACCATTGTTAACTGCATGCATGTCAGATCTAGTGGAGACCCAGTTGAGATAATAGGTGAAAGGGACAGTTTGACTATCAGTTGTGACATTAGTGAGTGCACTCATGTAACCACACACACATTGGATGTGCCCATGAGGAATGCGCAACCTAGGAAAGAGGGATTCATTCATTGTAGGTTTTTCCATCAGCAGGGATTGCGTAGAGGAGGCAGGTTGTCTGGAGGCAGTAAATTGGCACACGCATTTGCCAATGTTTGTATGACAGTGTGAGGCGATTGTATATTGTACTGAGAGCTCTTGGATTAGAGTTTGTATGAGATTGTTTAATGATCAATGATATATACATAATATATGATAGTGGGGTTTTTAGCTGTATGCTTTCCTAGTAAAACATATGTGTTATGTGTGATTGATCTCTCTTCTTGATATTGCTATTGGCGATCGTGTTTTAAATTCCGCAAGACTTTTAGTCGAAGTGATTTTGTATTTAATAGTGGCATATAATTGTTAGATCAGGAGAATCCAAGCAATACATAATTTGTATTAAAATTTCTACAGTTTAGCTCTCAGTTTATCTCTTGGTTTAGCACCTACTTTAACTCCAGGTGTAGCACCTAGTTTAGCTCCCAATCATGCTTCCTATTTTTCTTCTAGTGTAGCATTGAAAATAACTTCTAGTTTGGATTCCAAATTAACGCCAAGATGTGATTCCATTATTGCATCTTTTATTTCTTCCATTATTGCATCTTTTTTTTCTTCCAGAATTGCTTCCTTGTTAGCTCCATGGTTTGCTTCCTTTTAGTTCCAAGTTTTGCTTCCTTTTTAGCGTCTAGTTTTTCTTTTATTTTAGGTCCAGGGTTTTCTTCCTCTTAGTGTTGGGATTTTCTTCTTAATTAGCATCCATTTTTGCTTCTTGTTAAGAAACTAATTTAGCTTCCAACTTAGATCCAGAAATAGCTCCAAGTATGGCTTCAAATTTAATGTTGAGTTTTACTTCCATTTTAGAGACACATTTTTCTTCCATTTTAACAACTCATGATGTATCATTTATATCTTACATTTAATAATTTAACTTTTTTTATTTCAATTTAATTAGTTAAATATATCATGCATCTTAAAAAACTTATATTATTATAGAGTAAGTCATATTGCATTTGAAGTATTTTATATGCTAGCTTTTATAAATATTTTTTAGGGAATTGGACATCCATACAAACTAACACCATCATTATACTTATTAAATCTCCATCTAAATAAAATATACAACATACAATATATATAAAATAACAATATAATGATTATAACATGATCATCATCTATAATTAAAACTAGTCAAATATATCAATATTAGATAAGTATCATGCCAAACAACTTATATCTTTAATACTGATAAGATCATCATCATATACTACTACAACAAGTGACAGTCAAATATGACAATAGATAAATAACATGTAAGAATGATACATGACCAACAACCGATGTAAGTTAAAATGATATAAGTAAAAATGATAAATGATGTAACTCAAAATGATAAATGTCAAAATGATACAAGTCAAGATGATATATTTCCAAATGATATAAGTCAGAATGATAAATGTCAAAATGATAAAATTCAATAATAAGGTATTGCAAGTGACAATGATACATATGAGAGTAAACATAAAAATAGGCATCATAATGATATATCAACAATGATCCATGATGGAGTCTATATGATCAATCTCATTGGCTACTACTAGCAACTAGGTCATCATCATTATTTTGATCATCATCAATGTGGTCATCATCGTCGTCATTCATAGTGTCTTCTTCATATGCCTCATCATCATCATCATCATCTCCCGTTTTTGTATCAGAACCATTATAATTTGGATCTATCTCATGAGGATCAACTGGATCTTCTGGAAGACATGTGTTCTGCAAAAAAGAACATTCAAATTAAAAAGTTAATATTTATTTCATGCAATATTTAATTTTTGTGTTATATTTCTAATATTACAACATGTAAAATGAAACCATAATAATATTACATCATATCAAAGTGCACATACCATAATAAAATTACAAATAAATTACAAATAAGAAGTCATTCCAATGATGTAAAACATAAAACAAAACATGAAACATTTCCAATAAACGTTAGTAAAGATCGTAAAAACAATTGTTATACATTTTAACTATCAACTGTAAATTCTATTACACAACAGTAAGTTCCAACCCTCTCCATTTTGTGCTATATATGATTATGTTTTCCAATAAAAATCCTTTGAGAGTTAATTGGTCTATATATATTATTCTCTTATATTTCACAAATGAATATTTTTCTAGGACTTTTTGGCCCACTTTAATATGCTTCAAAGATCCTTTGAGAATTAACTAGTTTATAGGTAATTTTGAAGATTCTCTCGATACTCATTCAACTAGACCACATCCAAATGTCAATCCTTCCAAAGAAAAAATTCAATACATCAAGCCCTAAAGGATTGAAAATTATGACAAAAATGTAATAAAAGGTGTCAAGGTGTATTTCCTTGCCTTTCCTTGCCATGTCATGCCATGTCATATCATGCATTTCCATTCCATGTCTTTCCATGCCATTCCTTTTCATGTCTCATAGTCTTATTCATGTTATCGAACAAATCGGTAAGTGCAGACACAAACTATTCTCCCTAACTTCAACAAGAAATTAAAACAAAACAGAGCATAATACAAGCTTCTCCTTAGATTTCATTGTAATGTAAACTAGTTCAAAGAGGAACAAATGACATACCTTTTAAATGTCATTTGATCATCGCTAGTATCATCCTTGCTCCATCTTTGGATTTGTGGGATGTTGAACCTGTTAAGAAGCACAAACCAACAAAGAAAGAGAACAACGATATATATATTCCAATGAAGCTTATGTATAATATCAAGGAGTTATACAATAAAAATGGAGACACCTTTATAGGGAATAAATGTATCACCACATTATATTGATGAAAGTGGAGAATACAACCTATGCCTTAATGTTGCAAGATACCTTCCAATGGCCCTTTGTTTCAACACACAAACATTTTCTCCAACGATTTTGATGAAGAGTATCCACAACCTGACTTGGAAAGATAAAGAAAAGATATCACAAGTACAATATTCAGCAGAATTCTTCATGCATAAGCAAGCCTAGCCTTTCCCATGAGATATCCCTCTTTATATAGGCTGAAAGAGGGATGGATGTGAATATTAGGATGATCCCACTAAATCAGAGAAGCGAGTAAAATCCAAACTGATCGGAGGCCATCTCATCTTCTATAAGATTCCATTCTAGAAATTTCGTGAATTTCACCTTTTTCCCTTGTTTGAGCATCATCGCACCCTAATCAAAAGAAGCTCGTGGTGATTCCGCAGTACATTTTGGTGCAGCATGTGAAAATCAAGCATCGCCGCACCCCAAGCATTTAGAAGGGTGAGACAATTTCCTTTGATAGGGTTTTTAAGAAAAGAAAGATGATTCAATTTCTCATGGAGAAAGTCTCATTTCTTCAATAGCTTTAGATAACAAAGGAGTAAGTCATACATATATCGTTAGTTGATAACATGGCGACCTAAATAACGTGTAACATAATTCCCCCCAAAGTATGAATTTGGAACACGAGACAACTGAAATACTTTGTAGAATGTGTGTGTCGAGAACAAGGAGCACATCGGTCGGGAACCTGCAAACAATCAAGCATATGCATAATAATATACCATTTTTTGAGGTAGGTATTCCCATACTTAGACCACCAGTGACTCTAATCATAAGTTTCAAGTGAGTCATGGCCACCAAACATACACTGTGGATCCATTTCATCATGATTCAACATAGCCACGAGAAATACATTATGGATCTATGCTCTAGAAACTCAAATTTGGACATAGCCATGAGACATACACGGTGTATCTATATGTCAGTAGAGACTTATGAATACTCCATCACAACCTATGAATACTCCATGGTGATATCCAAGGTATTCATTTCCATCATCTTGAAGTATGAATCTATCCATGTGATTACATGTGTCGAAGTCGAACATGGTAGAAACCACTTGATTACTGGTCATTAATGGATACCGTTAAAAAGTGTGGGGGAAATCACCATTGATGTCAATGACCCCCAAGGTATTCTAGTACAATCCAACGGATGTGAATTAATGAGTTGAAGTTGAACACTCGATGGAATATTCCAATCAAAGGCCAATGATGTGAACCCACTATTGAAAACGAGGAGACCTGCCATTGAGGCATGTAGGTTCCAAGATACTATATGATTTCTAAGTCTAATTCCTAGATAATGAGTTGAAGTCAAAAGGAAAAGATTCGTCACATGATGGCCTTAATGTATCCCCCATAAATGACACGAAATATGTAATAGATTTGAAGTATATTAGAGTATAAAGTGATTCAGAACTGATTCAGGGAAGGTCGACATGGTAAGAATTTGAGGATTACAAATGGCCGACTCAATAGAAGGCTTGTTTAGGTTGAACTTCTCTTGAACGTATGAATGAAACGACAATTGTATTGGCAACATTGACTCAAGGAGGACCCAACACATGGATTTGTGGATGGTCAAACGAGAGACAAATAGATTTCCCAACTTGAATACAATGATGAAGAGGGGTGTCATGTTCAAGAGTGACTTACTACCACTAACAAAGATATAGATATACATTTCTTCCCCAATTTCCCCCACCATTTATGTTGAGTACCTCTTTTGTTTTTACGCAAGATTGAGGAGGATAACATAAGCTTGTAATGTAAGTGCATCCTTTGGATGATTCCCTTGGAGTATTTTTAACAAACTCTAGGAAGGAGTGGTTTGATCCCATATGGGTCTTTTGATGTTTGTTTTACGAGTCCAAAGAAAGAAAACTCATGGGTTTTTTTATGTTTAGAGAGTCTGAAAAACACTTAAAGAAAACTCCAAAATGTCATTTTTTGTAAATTAGTCTGATGAGACCGAAGACATAATCTACCGCTCATCAGACGTTTTCTTCAAATAATTTTATGAGCGTGAAAAGAACAAGGTCATTTGACTATCTTTTCATGTTTAGGGAGCTTGAAAAGATATTAAAGGAGACTCCAGGGGGTTCATTTTTCGTATTTCCATTACTAGTCCGAAAAAGCGATAAAATTTTACTCGATTACATTCTCATAGTTTCACAAGCGTGAGAAAGAATAAAGACATTGCTCGGAGTTTTTCCTGAAAAACCCTAAAAGTATATATACATCATAAAATCATGAAAAACGGCCAAAAAGGAGTGATCCATATCAAAAGTCTAGTCGTCAGATTTCTCAACCTACAATATCGACACTTTGCAAAGGTCATTAGGTTTATGACATAGGTGAAAATATTTTAAAATTGATTTAATTTGAAATTAAAATGGTAAAAGTAAATAAAATAGGTCAAAACTAGTTCATTTACCATTTCATTTGCATTTTCACCAAACTAGTGCCAAAACCCCTCTTTTTCCTCTAATATTCAAGTGACGATTCTGGAGCACCCGATGGACGATTTCTTAAGCTGCTTCTGTGAGGTAGGTATTCTTCCTCCCCTCTTTCTTTTCATGGTAAAATTTTTCAATTTTAATGGTTAAATTTTGAGTTGTGGGCAATTTTCCAAGGGAGATTGCGCCTTGAGATCATCGCAGGCCCTCCCTATAATGAGTTGTGATGATCCTAAATCTCCGTAGGGGTTCTATAGCTGGGGTACGATGACACCGCACTATGGGAAAAAGGGCCCTTGCAATGATCGCAACTAAAAAACTAAAAAGAGAGAGGGAGCTAAAAAAACTTCCAATTTTGAAATTTTGATGACCTAAATCATATTTTATTGTTGTTTGGCATATTTTCATTGGTCATCATGATTGAATGGAGAGAAAGAGAGCATGAGGAGGAATATTAATTTTTTGGGAATGATACGAGCACTGTCATGGCACTCCTTGAGTGTGACTTGATAAAAAAAATTCAAAGTGCAGGGCATGAGGGCCCAATTGATGCTCTTGGAACATTTAGTCCATATGTGGGACATTAACGAGCAAGCATTTCATGTCGGGGTGCATACACTCACCCTAGATATCGATGAAATATAATTCTTGATTGGTTTATCTTGTTGTGGCTCTCGAGTGTCACGATCAGGAAGCAGAGGCAATGGTGAACCCATGGATTATTATATATCACATCACTGCATAGTCGGTACAGAGAAACATAGTGGAAAAGTTGTCATAAAGGATGTTCAAGAATTTCCTTTGAGGACTATTCTCTATACTATCACTCATATGGAAGGGAGTGTGGCTCCTCACATGGCTTTACAAAGAAATTTTCAGTAATCTATCGAGTGTATGGAGCCTTGAGTTTTCAACTAGTGCGAGGGCCTCCTAAAAAACATGAAGAGATGGGTAGACTTGATGGCACGCCATGGTGGCGTGCCAATCATTACATATGGTCCATATTTATTCTAGTGGCTAAGGGATCATATTGTCATGGTTGGGGAATATGCATATGTCGGTACTGACTTCCATGGAGATCCCAACCTGGAATTACCTGAGGGAAGAACAAGAAACGACAGAAAACACACTAGAGTATGATACACTAAAATATAAAACACTCATGCAAAAACACTTTAAGTATTGTAATTCTTTAGGTAAAGCCCATTTTTGGGTTCACCCAAAGGAATTCCATCATAATCCACCAGCTCATAATCCCCTTTCTCCAGCACTCTTTTAATGATATAAGTTCCATGCCACATGGGCTCAAATTTATTGGCCCCCAATAATTCACGATCTTGCTCATAAAGGATAACTAAATCACCCTCAGAAAAAACACATGGTTTGACATGTTTGTCATATTGAGCTTTGACACATTTCTTTCGATTTTCTATGACTAATGCAGCATCATGGCGAGTCTCATCTAATTGCATTAAATACAAGAGATGTTCTTCTTCGACTGTGGTGTTGGGCAGAAGTTCGACAACTAGTTTCAGAGACAAGATTTCACATTCAATCGGAATGATAACTTCAATACCATACACTAACTGGAAAGGTGTGAACCCTGTGACAAATTTAACGAACGTCTGATAGGCCCATAATGCCAAAAAAGCATTGTGTGCCAGATTGACTTGTGAATCCCTACCATTCGTCGAAGCATAGTTGTTAAAACTTTGTTGATTGATTCAACTTGGCCATTGGCCTATGTATAGTAAGGGGTTTAATTTTCATGTCATAGACCCAACTTATTGGTAAACTCAGACATCATAAAATTGTGAAAATGACTTCCATGATTGGTGACGATGGCATGAGGGACACCAAACCTAGTGACGATATGATTTAATATGAACAACACTACAATTTTCCTAGTATTATCAAATGTAGGCATCACCTCGACTCATTTAGTGAAATAATCCACAGCTACAATAATGTATCCATGCCCCCTTACTAAGTGAAGGTTACATGTCACGAATTCAATGCCCCATTTAGCAAATGGACCTACAGAAACTACAAGATAAAGAGGAGTAGGATGTGATCGAACATCATTGTTATATGTTTGACAAGCATGGCATTTATGAACTATAGTAATGAAATCCTTAAAAAGAGAAGGCTAGAATTAACTATCCCATAAGATCTTTTGGGCAGTGGCATACCGAAACATACGATTGCCACATGCTCCAGAATGACAGTAATTTAAAGCTTTCTTGACTTCATCATAGGTTAGACATTGTCGAAAGATGGAATCAATACCATGATGGTAAAGGGTATCACCGAGGATAATATATTGATGATATTGATATCTAATATGACGACGATCTACATGAGAAATATCAGGCCAAAATTTTTGGGTTTGGAGATAAATGATAATGTCTCCATACCATATATCATCTGAACTGATCAGAAAGAGAGACTCATCAGGAAAATAATCTCTGCCACAGTTTCTATCTCAGCGGAGTGAAGGTCACATATCAACTCCGCAAAAGCCAAGTATTTCTTTGGCTTGGCTCACTCAAACTCTAAATCAAACTCCTAGGGAATCACTATCCATTTGGAGTATTTTCCCCCTAGTAATTGTCATGTAAGGATATGTTTCATATGGTTGCAATCATAAATAATAGTGGTTTTGCGCAATAAGATATAAGGACGAAAACATTGAAAAACTTGAACAACTGCTAAGGCCAATTTCTCCACATGCATATATTTGATTTCAGTGGTCGTAAGACTCCGACTCAAATAGTAAATAACATGTCCATCATGTGAATCATCCTCTTGGACTAGAACCATGGATATGGTAGAGTTTGAAGTAGCCAAGTATAATAAATAATCTCGACTATAATCTAGGGGATATAAAAGTGGTGTACGGGTTAATACAAGTTTCAAATATTCAAAGGATTTGTTGGCAGTGTCATCACATAAAAAACCATGACCCTTCTTAAGAATTCGAGTGAAACCTTTCATTAGTTCGGCATAATTGGGAATGAATCAGCATAAAAAGTTTTCCTTCCCTTGCAAACTTTGGAGTTGGCGTAAGGTAGAAGGAGGATGAAAATTGATCATAGCTTCAACCTTCAAAGGATCCACCCTAATCCCATGAATAGAAACGATAAAGCCGAGAATTCATCTAGAATCCAGACAAAAAATGCATTTATGTGGATTCAATCGTATGCGGTAATATCGACATCGTAGGAAAATGGCTCGTAAGTGTGATGGGTGATCTTGATGACGCATGGAATGCACCGGTAAGTCATCTAGGTAAGGTTGCACAATATGCTTAATATCATGAAAAGCATAAGAAATAGGGCATTGAAAAGTCACACCAACATTCTTGAGACCAAAAGGCATTTTACAGTATGAGAAGGACCCCAAGGGAAAATAAAAGTAGTCTTATGTTGATTTGTGGGTAAAATATTGATTTGATTATAGTCGGAGAGACCATCCATCAGAGAGAATATTTCACTCCCGGCACAATCGTCAATGATCTGGTCGACAAAAGGGGTTGGATAATTATCTTTAGGAAAAGCCTTGTTAATATCCATATAATCAACACAAACAGAGATCTTTCCTTGTTTCTTCGTAACTGGAACCAGATTGGACACGCAATCAGTCAATGCTACAGGGTAGACAAAAGCAACTTTAAGAAGTTTTTCAACTTTGAGTTTGAATGCAACAACTTTTCATGGATGAATTGGGCGAAGTCTTTGTCGAATGGGTTTAATGTCATGGTATGTATTAATTTCATGTACAACAATATCTCGATCAATTCGAGGAATTTCTTCGTAACTCCATGCAAAAATGTCACATAATTCTTGAAAAAGGGCCTTGTAAGTTTGGATCTCATTAGGAGAACATGAGGCACCTATATGAACATTTTCCACAATTCCAGGCTTAATCAAAATATCTAGAGGGATGGTGAGTGAAATATTTCCCAAGTTCCCTTCATACAAAACATCACATGTTGGTTCAAAAATTGGGGGAATAGTAATGACTGTAGATGGATTCAAAATCTGTTGGTAACTCTTAATAGTCTTGGGTTCCAAGAAGAGGATAGAACGATGATGACCATCATCCCATGGGGTGTCTTCCATGGAAATAAATGTCATGATCATTTCATCGATGTGAAATACCATGTGAAATGGATCAGGAGACGTATGTAAGAGAGAATGAGGAGAAGGAGTTGTCGATTAAATAGCTTGATAGTCCAATTCCACCACACTTAAAGGCATGTGGTTGCCATAACAAAGACATTCGTCCAAGCTAGGTACTATCCAAAGGTCATAAGACTCAGGGGTTTCACCAACATTGTTCGAAATCATGTTAATAGAAGAAAAAAAAGGAGGAGGAACATTGGGTGATGGAATGGGGAAAGTACCCATTAACGATGAATCCTTTAAAATACCCACACCGACATTCTCATAACCAAGAGGTGTTTTTGATATGAAAGGAACAATACTAGTGCGTGAATTGAAACTAAAAAAGGTGAGTCGGTCTACCGTAACAACTTTACCTTGGTGAGGGAAACATATCACATGGAAAAGAGTAGAAAAAATTGCACGCATAGCATCGATCCAACTATGGCCAAGTAAAAGGTTGTAATCAAGAGGTGCATCAAACACCTCAACCTCAACAGTAACCGCTTTTCATTCTAACACAATAGATAATGCAGGAAGAACACCATAAGGTTTAAACCCTATACCATTAAAATATTTTAAAGTATTGTGTGACTCAGTAAGGGTAGGAGATCCAATGTCTTTCCAACAAGTGACAGACATGATGAAAGTCGAAGCTCCTTCATCAAAAACTGTTTGAAAAATATTATTATTTTCCACAATGACTTGTATTTGAAAAGATAATTGATGAGGGAGTCTTGTAATGTGATCTTCCAAGTCAAATAGTATTAAATTTGTATCGGTAGGGTCGATTCCACCAATAACCTTTAATAGTGCCTTTCGTTGCATAGGAAAACTTTGAAGGACTTCCAGAGTTGACATCGCAGAAGGTTCCTATGCAAGATCTTCTACAATACTATAGTTTTGAGCAGCACAGGCATGGGGGTCAAATGATGAATTACGAATGATGACCTTAGGAGGAAGATGAAGAATTGTATCTAGACTAGGTCGTTTGAGATGAAGAGAACCATTGGGAGGTGAATTCGATGGAGGAGGTTGAACCAATGGAGGAGGTGAATCATCAACTTTGTCTTTAGAAGGAGAATAATATTTGGTTCGAGTAGCGACTGCAACTTCGTTCTTCTTGGATTCACCGGTACAGGGAGAAGGCTGGTCATGAATAACCAATTGGGCCCATTGTTGAGAAGGAAAAGGTTGTGACAAAACGACAGGTGTAGAAGGTGTCTCGGTCCCTTGTAGGAACTTAGTAACCTATGCATGTCTCGTACAATCTTTCGTATAATGGTCCTCACCACAAATAAGACAAGGATAATGAGGTTTTCTCTTTTCTTTATCATCAACAGGATGAGTCTTGGGTTTATCGGGTTGTTGATTATTAGTTTTATCCTCTTTATTCTTACCCTTCCCTTTCTTTTTATTTTGAGATTTATTGGTAGGTGTATACTGAACCGTATTGACCTCAAAGGTTTTACTGGGAGAGGGAGTCAGAGGAGTATCATTTTGTACATTAGTCTTAGTAGATTTGGGATTGGAATGACTATCTTGTTTGGATTGAGTATCAACATGAAAGTTCCAATCACACTATTAGCAGCATGAGAAGCTACTAGAGGCATTGGAGTTGGATTTTTAGACAGGCGAGGAGAATCAGGGATCAAGTCATATAATGTGTCAGTTTGTGAATAAACGAGATACAAGTATTGAGCAAGACTAATCACCTACTCTTCAGTGATGAAATCGCCCATGTCGACATCACAGGCTATAGGAACGATGAGTGATTTGGTAAAGCACTCAACCAATAATTGATCAGGAAGGGGAACTTTAATTAATCGTTGTCTCCTCATACACTCGTGAATATGATCTAAAATGTGAGTAGAAGAGGATTGTTTAAATGAACTCAAAATTTTGGTTCCTGCCTCATATCGTATCAGTAACTGGTAATGTGTCAAGAAATCCATAGCTAAGCTGTTCAAATCATTGAATAATCCTTGTGGAAATTCGATATACCATTTGGCAGCTGAACCCGTAAGAGTGCATTGGAAAAGATGTTATCAGATGGAGTCATCCATCAAGGAGTTGGATGAACACCAGAGATGAAATTTCATGACGTGATTGTTCTGGTCTTCTCCTAATTGAATATCAAATTTAGGAATTTCTGATGGTAATTTGGTAGGTATAACTGGCCAATAAGGAGAATTCAAAATAGGATCATTCAAAATCCTAGATAAATCCAGTAAATCCAAAGTATCTAGAAATGACAATTGTCTATTCACTTGAGGAAACTGGTAATTTTGGGGAGACAATCCTGTAGGTATATCGGTAGGACCATAAATAGTCTGTAAATAGTTAGAGGGTCCTGTAAAATTTGGTTGTGGAGGGTTTTGCGTCAAGTATCCAACATGTGTTGGCTGCTTTGTCTTGCTACCTTGGAAAGGAGCATTAGTATGAAAATATTGACCCCAGGTAGGGTTTAGAGAGCCTGGATAAGGTTTCTCGAGATTAGAGGGTACAAAAGAATTGATTTGAGAATTTTTCCCCCTGGGTTGTTGTTGATTTCCTTGCAAAGTAAAATTCTAAGTTTGGGTTTGTAATCCAAGTATATACTTCCCGTAAACTGGGTTATGACCCCCAACTTGAGGTTGGCCTCCAATAGGAAGTTGAAAACCAAAAGTGACAAAATGACTTGTGCCTCCAAGTTTATTGGAGCTACTTGGGCTAGGACGATTAGATCCTCCAGGTGGTTGAGGAATTCTAGGCCCTCCAGATAGAACCAAGGTAGGCGTGGGAAAAAAAAATCTAGCATCATTATACCCAGGTGGAACAAAATGATTAGGTCCTCTGGATGGACCCTGGGTAGGATTAGAAATAGAACTATTAAGAGCATTATACCCAGGTGTAAGTGAGGGATTTTATCTAGGCATAAGAGGTGTTCCAATAGGATCTTGAGTTATTACCATGCTTCCGACAAGAACACGTGTAACTTCATGGACAGTGGTAGAGCTAGTGAGTTGGAGAGGAAGGATTGTATGAGTACGAACCAACAATGGGTCTGAAACCGTAACAACATTACTTGTCGTGTCAGTAAAATGATCTAAATGTATTGTATAAGTAGTGGAAGTAATAGGTGTATGTGATGACATGGGTTGGTTTGGACTCATTCCTATTTTATCAAAAATATTGTGTCCCGAGGATGTCCTCCAAAAAGAATGGACGGGGACTAAACTAGGAAAAAAAAATCCATAAGTATGAACCAAATTTCTAAATGATTCAATTTGAAACGATGGATCATCCACACCGGACTCTATAAAACATCCAGTAGGTATTCTAGTATAGTATTCTACAACAACGTCTCCCAAAGAGTTTATTCGAAGCAAAATTGGATCTTGTATAACATGCAATAATGGATTTACAGGAAGTGATGATTCTACCAATGGAGTAGAACTCTCGATCTCACAGGAAATGTCGTTATTGATTGCTCCTTCAAGAGAAGGACCCTCTGGTGAATTAGGAAGAAAAGGGGTGTATTATTCTCGATCTTCTAGAGGTAACCCTTGCATCCTACGTGAACAATGAGGGTCATTGTTGGCCACACTAAATAAAGAATGAAAGAAATATATGGCCAACTAGAGAAACAAACAACACTTCACTAATAAAATCTAGACATAAAGTGTGCAAACAAGCCTTCTTATTTTGAAATCACTAGTTGGTGATGAAATCCAACATCGCGAGATCAAGACAACAAGGGGTTGGGATAAAGCAGTTGGAAAAGTTACGTTGACGACCTGCTTAACTGACTTACACCCTAGTGCAAGATCCCACACATAATCGTGGGTATACCCTCTAATGAGCGTGAGTGAGTTTGGCCAACATCAATTCCAGGTACCGTGAAGAATTTCCCCTCCACAGTCACCTCGTGTGAATAGCCTAAAGATATAGGCTACTAAGGTTACCTATTACGACAATTATTCATGGGGAAGCAGTCGACAGTCTGATACACATGAAATGGCATGGTATCCAAGCCCGAACTCACCTCAAGAAGGTCCACACAGGATTTTCATCTCAAGTGACTTCCAATAATATGTGCAATATCTACACTAAGACCAACAAAGCAGGGTTAGTAACTCTGTCGGCCCTAATGCGACCTCGTGATTGACCCTTGTGTTAGAAGGGATTCCTAGGAAAAAATGTAGCAAGTGGATTTAACTCTATCTATCAAAAGATACTATTTTTTGTTTTGATTCTTTGGAGAGTATTCCTCACAACCTATTCCAAAGCTCTATCCCTAACTAATTTTGGTGTATAAGAGTTATAGAAAATAAAATTTACTAGATAGATTTTAAAATTATGTTTAATTTTAATGGTTGTTGCTTAACTAAAAAAGGAAGCAAAGATGAAACTAATGAAGTATTTTGACCTTGACTCAACAATATGAAAAGAGATATGAGATGCGATCTTTTCTTTCTATGAACTCTAATTACGTAATGGATAATTTTTTCTTTTTCCAAAATACAACAAGTTGCAAAAAACAATTTCTTCAATCTTTGAATGATCTTGATGCCAAACAATCAAAGCTATCAAATTTTCCAATTTTCTCTTTTTAAAAAAACATTTGAATGAAAAAAATTCTTGTAACCACTACCAATAGAAAAACAAACTTAAATTCTTTTATTTTCAAATAAAAATAAAGATCTAATTCAAAAATAAAAAGTTGTCCAAGAAGATGAATGCACTCACAACGCAATTTCCCAAACTTAACTCATAATGCAACCAAAAATTTAAAAGTAAGAAAAATTGTTTGTCTAATGCAATAAAAAATAGTTTTCAAATCAACAACAATCCAAAACTCAAAAAATATCAATAACAACTTATCTGGAAAGCACTCAAGGATGAAACCTTGAGATTATATCCTTGTAGCAAGAAGTGAAAGATAAAACTTATGAAGCTTATGAAAAAGACTCTCAACACTTGATAAAAAATCAAATTCAGGCTAAAATATGCAAACCATGCTATGAATAATCACTCAAAAGGACCAAACATTCATGCCAAGGAATGATGAAAAATCTGGGCAAAGAGGAAAAATTGACTTTCACTCCAAAACAATTCTACAGGAATCTTTGCAGGTTGCATGAGAGCACAGTGCGGTGATCAAGGATCGTCGCAGGAAATGGGAAATACACAGTGTGACGTCATCGCTCTAGTTTTCACAAGTAGGGTGCGACGATGAATGAAAATAAGGAAAAAATGAATAGATTACATAGTTTCTCAATGAACTTTCAGGACAAGGGAGTCAATATGGATCACCCAATGACTCAGAAAATGAAATTAGCCAAAAGTAGGTAAGCTAAAAGTAAAAAGGAAGAAAACTCCAAAAGAGGATGTTCCCCAGTATGGTCTCCTATTTTGTGAACAGACAAATCAGTAAGTGCAGACACAAACTAATCTCCCTAACTTCAACAAGAAATTAGAACAAAACATAGTAGAATACAAGCTTCTCTTTAGATTTCATTGTAATGTAAACTAGTTCAAAGAGGGACAAATGACATACCTTTTAAACGTCGGTGATCCTCGCTAGTATCCTCCGTGTTCCATATTTGGATTTGTGGTATGTTGAACCTATTAAGAAGATCAAACCAACAAAGAGAGACAAAAACAATATATATATTCCAATGAAGCCTATGTATAAGATCAAGGAGTTATACAATAAAAATGGAGACACTTTTATAGGGAAGAAATGTATCACTGCATTATATTGATGAAAGTGGAGAATACCACCTATGCCTTGATGTTGCAAGGTCCCTTCCAATGGCCCTTTGCTTCAACACACACACCTTTGCTCCAATGATTTTGATGAAGAGTATTCACAACCTGGCTTGGAAATCTAAAGAAAAGCTATCATAAGTACAATATTCAACAGAATTCTTCATGCATAAGCAAGGCTAGCATTTCCCATGAGAGATCCCTATTTATATAGGGTGAAGGAGGGATGGATGAGGAGATTAGGATGATCCCACTAAATCAAAGAAGTGAGTAATAACCAAACCGATCGGAGGCCACCTCATCTTCTAGAAGATTCCATTTTAGAACTTTCGTAGATTTAATCTTTTTCCCTTGTTTGAGCATCGTCGCACCCTAAGAACAAGAAGCCTATGGCGACGTCGTAGTCCATTTTGATGTAGCATGCAACGATCAAGCATCGTCACACCCCAAGCATTTAGTAGGGTGTGACGATCTCCTTTGATAGGCTTTTTAAGAAAATAAAGATGATTCAATTTCTCATGGAGAAAGTCTCATTTCTTCAGTAGCTTCAAGGAACAGAGGAGTAAGTCATACATATATCGTCAGTTGATCATAGGGTGACCAAAATAATGTGTAACAATGCCTTGCATTTCCTTGCCTTGCCATTCATTTCCTTTCCTTACCATTCCATGCCATGCATTGCCTTTCCATGCCTTTCCTTTCCATGCCATGTGTTGGGATCTAAAGATGTCCTAAAAACAACCTTAGTTTAACATTAATTTATCAACTCGAGGATTCATCTTTTATCTCAAGAATATCAGCAAAGTCTATGCAAATAGCTCATAGAGGCTAAAATCACGTAGTTAAAGAAAATCTGAGTTTATCAACAATAAAGTTCCTCAAATGTTCATTAAAGATTCTAAGACTAAGATCTTACTTAACAGAATTGAAATCTGATTACTAACATACTGCGAATGAAAAGGAAATAACTAATCTATTGAATTCATTTAACTAAAAAGTAGTAATTGAATCTAAGTAAAGACTTACAGAATTAACTATCAACTATGAATCAAATTTTTGGAAAGGAAATAACGAATTACTCTATTTGTGGAAAGAAACAACAATTGTAATCTAATTGAAAGGGACATCAAATGTAACTTAACTGAAAGGAACAACAAATGTAAATTGAAAGGAACAACAAATGTAACTTAATTGAAAGTAAAAACAATTGCGAATCTAAGTAAAAGGAACAGCGCGTATGAAAATGTGAGGAACTTTCAAGCAATAAACTACAATAATGGAAGTTGGAAAAACAATCATTAACACTCGAGAGAAATGTCTATCTTCTATATGCAAACAACATAAAATCATTAACACACTTATGCATTCATCTTAACTATTGTGAAAGATATTTGAATCACAAAATATAAATCAAACTGATACAATTATAGATTGAGACAGTAACTCCTTCAGACTAGGCCCTTGTTCCTTAGAAGAATTGCTACTAGAACTCAGTATGTAGAAATGGTGAAAACGTTCAAAGATTTTATTGATTCCATAACTGGTACAACATTCACAAAAACTACTTGCGCAGAGCAATTCTGAGTTCTGAATACTTGGATGCAATTCTTAGATTATCCTTTTGGGATCTATTACCCTCTATATATTACAATAATCTGGGTAAATTAATCCATCCTGGGGATCGAGAGATCCTCGTAATTGTTTTACTATTATAAAGTTACAATATAGAAAATCAATCATATTCAAAACTTCTTTGCGCCAAAAGTCTTCAACCTCCAATAGCTTACGCATATTCAAGATCTTCTTTGCTATCTCGGGTTTGTCAATGTTTATCCATTCCTGTAACAAAATCAAACAATTCCAATTGTATTTTATAATTTATTTAATATAACTCAATAATATCACTAGAAGACATATTAATCATTTTCTACCCTATTTATCCCTAATTAATAGAAAATTCAATCAAGATTATATCATGAACTATGGGAATAAGGAGGATATTTGTACCTTTTCCACAACCCAACATACCCCCCAACTTACCTTCTTTCATGTCCTCATTCAAGCTAATATCTTACATGTAAAGCAATAATGTTGTAAGGAGGAAAGGTTGGTTCACCAGGTCTCTTGAACCCATTATTTCTTCTGAGCTCTCCAAAAGCAGTGTCCTCCCTCTTCTTATTAACTTGATAGTCTTTTTGGTAAATTTATGGAGGAAACCAAATAAGAGGGGGATTGTATATACACCCAATCCAAGCAGGTCCTTCCTCCTGGAGCATTCTGGAATACCTTTCCACTCTGAAGGTAGCTGCAAAGAAATTCCTGAAACCAAAGGGTTCCCTACTTTTGACCTCATTGGAGGATGCATCCCATCTTAACTTGGAAGTAGCAAGAGCTTCTTCTTTGAGTTCTCTAAAATATATGATGCTTGAGTGTATAACCTGTCGATGAATAGGGGATAAAGATTCCATGACCCCCTCCCTTTTCATGAATGTTCTATGTCACATAATGGTTGGAAAGGACTTTGGAGGCTCCCCTCTAATCCAAAGATCTAACCCAGTTTCTCTCTTTATGAAGGTTTTGTGAGCTTTAGCCCACCTGATTTGGTTTTTAGTAAAGGACAAGAATTCCTGAAACTATATGTCCTCAATAAAGAGACCAGGGTTATCTTTTCTGTCATCTTCCAAAATGAAGTTATGGAAGTATAACTCGCATAGAAAGTATTGTACCTTCTCTTCCTTCTCTCTGAAACATGAAATAAACTCAGGGACAGTGGTAAATGTAATCAGTTTACCTACTCTAATGACTTTCACTCTCAACAATAGGTAATTTTATAGCAAGAATAAAGTATAATTGGTGGTAGGATCTCTGCAATTGATTGCATTAGTGTAGACATCAAAAATCTCTTTGATTTGCCCCAAAGATTTTTCCAATTGGCTTTGTACCTTCTTCACCTTCCCTTGGGCTCTGGTGAGCTCAACATAAGTCTCTCTTTCTGTTGTTGACATTTCCTTCAGTTGTTTAACAACCTTTTGATGTTCAGCCATAATGATAATCTCATCTCTTGGTTGAGTCAATGCTTGTTGGGCTTGTACCAGTTCTTCCTTTAGCCTATCAATCATGGCACTTTGTTCCCGAGACTGAGATTCTTGATATTATTCCATAACACCCATATAATCTTTGGATTGAGTTAATACTTGTTGGGCTTGTATAAGCTCTGCTTACAGTCTATCAATGATAACACTCTTTCGTGGGAAATTCAAATTTTTTGTACCTATGCTCAAAACGTTTTAAGGAAAAATAAGATGAATAAATTAAATCTGTTCATTTTTTTTTAAATATTCCACATATCATAATGTTGTTACTTTTCCTGAGTTATTGAATATAACTGAAATGATGGCCTCATTATTGAGTAAAGGAAATCTAGAGACACACATAAACTTGGTGTTTTTAAGGTAAACTTCCATACCACAGGCAGAGCCACTGCTGCCAGCAGGCGTCCATAGACTCAACAAGGTTTACGTTTAACCCATATATGAGCCTGTATCCATAATAAATATTTGAATTGTCTTTTCCCAAAAATACCACTATCCTGGCTTGGTATCCAGATGATGATAATGCCACTCACTAGATTGTAACTTCAGTGAACAAGCCATCTCATGATGAGACCCCTTATCCTTTGATGAAATAAATGTCAAAGGCCATTTCCCTGGTGTGGTAGCCATAGTGGGAATTTCACTTATGTTATTATCCTATGATCATGGTAGGTTGGCTCATGATGAGACCCCCTATTCTTTGTGGGAGAAGTTTATTACTTATCTTTAATTATTTATATTCTTCATCATTTTTTTAATTTTTTTTTAGGGGTCTATTAAAGGAGGCTCATCTACTCCTTAAGAGTAAGGGATGGCGTAAAGAAGTGTAAGGATGTCAAGTAAAAGTGTTCTTAGAATCCTTATTATAATATGAAGGTGAATTATCATTCAAGTATATTTGTATGTATATAGGTAAAATAAATGAATTCTGGCGGTTACAGATTATGAACAAGATTTAAGATATTTCGAAGAAATTGATCCAAAAAAAATTGATAAGGTATGAGAGATAGTCCATAAAATAATGACAGATCATTGGATAATGATGGTTAAAATTACTTAGTGAAATTCATACCCCAAAGGAATGGCTAATGTTTTAACAGCATGAAGGAAAGGAACGACAACAAGGAAAAACGCAGAAGGAACAACAACTGTGCCTTTTTAGAATGCACAGCGGGACCCGAGATGAAGGAACGACAATCACGATGAAGGGAATGACAGTTTTTCCATTCAAATGAAAAACAACGATACTCAAAGGAAAAACAATCGCATGAAGGGAATGACAGTTGTTCCATTAAAATTAACAACAATGATACTCAAAGGAACAACAATCGCGCGAAGGGAACGACAGTTGTTCCGTTCAAATGAACAACAACTACACTCAAAAGAAAAACAATCGTGCGAAGGGAATGACAGTTGTTTTGTTCAAATGAACATAAACTACACTCAAAGGAACAACAATCGCATGAAGGGAACGACATTTTTTCCGTTCAAGTGAACAACAATGATACTCGAAGGAACAACAATCGCAATAGAGGAACAACATCTGTTAAATTTTTAACCATCTGATTAGGTAATTTGGAAACCTCCCATGAAAATATATTGCTGTTGAATCTAAGGTTGTCTACTCATCAACTAAATTCATTCAATTGTTATGGGTCAGTTTATTTCAAAATCAAGTATTGGATGGTCTGTTAATGTCATGAGTTCGTTATAGTTTCCCGATATCTGATGCGAAACATGACATATTAATTTTTCTGTGAAAGGTAGGGTTCGTGTGATAAGATAAAGTAGGAGTAAGGAACAGAAAAGAGTGTTAATTGTGTTCATTACAATCATCTTTCCTAGTTTTTATTTTCCCAAGTGACTTTACTAAAACTAAAATAAAGAAAAACTAACAACTCAATTAGATCTTAAAAAAAACTATATACAATATGTATAGTGTCAACGAAATTCATGATTTATGGAGTTGGAGTGGTTGGGTTACCTTCCCAGCCAGCCAAAATTTGAATGGTATGGTCCTTACTTACTTCTTGGTAGAAAGATTCTTTTGAAGGCAGTTGATGGTAGAGTTGTATCTGGTGTCCATTGACCAAAAAGGGAGATCCAGACCCGTCGATGGTACTTAAAGTGACTGTGCCATTATAATGGACTTCATTAATTTCATATGATCCCAACCACCGTGTCTGTAATTTTTCAGGAAAATCCTGAAATCTGGAATCATAGAGAAGTGCCCAATCACCTTTCTTGAATGATTTATTCTTGATATGTTTGTCATGCTAGGTCGCTCTTTGTTGCTGAATAACAATTATGCACTCCAAAGAAGACATGTGTGCTTCATCCAACTTATTGAGTCACTGAAGGCGTTGTTTATGTGCCTCTGTAAGATCCAGTCCAATTTCCTAGGCCATCCTTAGGGTCTTGATCTCAAATTCGATTGGGAATATGGGTTATTTACCATAGACTAGGTGATAAGGAGAGTAGCCATTGGTGTTACACCATGTTGTGCGATAAGCCCATAAGGATTTTGGGAGCTCAGTAGCCCAATTTTGTCGGTTTGTTGAGACGGTCTTTGTCAGGATTGCCTCCAGGACCTTATTGGTACTTTCTACTTGTTCGTTTACCTATGGGTGGTATGGATAAGTAACTCTGTGCTTAATATGATAATTGTTCAGGGTGGTGGTGATTCTATGAGTTGTAAATTGTGATCCCCTATCAATGATTACTTCCCTGGGTAGTCCATAGCGTACAAATAATTTGAAAAGAAATTTGATGACTACTTCTTCTGTTGCATTTGGTAAGGCTTCTGCCTCTACCCATTTGGTCATGTAATCCGTTGCAACTAGAATATAGGCCTTCTTATTTGACTTCGAATTGAAGGGGCCAACAAAATCTAGTGCCCATATTTCAAATGGTTCTGCGACTACTTGTGCTTTCAAGGTAATTTCATCAGCCTGACCTGGTTTTCCCATTCGATGACAACTCTCACAGGCCTGGACATATTTCTTTGCATCTTTAAATATTGAGGACCAATAGTAGCCCATATGTAAAATTTTGTGTCCAGTTCTATAGTCTGCAAAATGCCTGCCATAGGGCTCATCATGTCCTACCTTTCGTATGTCGTATATTTCATCATCGCGTACACATCTGCGGATCTAGAGATCAACTCCTGTGTGGAAGAGATATCCCCTGATCCAAGTGAATAGTGAGCTACATTGGACGATCAGTTTTCTTTCCCTTGATGATAGATGTGTCGTAATTTCCCCACTGCCAGATAATTTTCCACATCAGCGTACCAAGGTGGCTTTGTAGTAATGGAAAACAGATGATCATCTGGAAATTAATCTTCAACTATCAAGGAGTCATCTGTTTTGGGTATGTGGGACAAGAAGTTTGCAACAATATTTTCTCTCCCAGGTCGATCTTTGATGGTGATGTCAAATTCCTGCAATAGTAATAACCAATGAGTAACCCTTCCATTAGTAATCGGTTTATTAGCTAGATATTTAATAGCAGAATGATCAGTATACAAAATAAATGGATAGTGTGTTATATAATGACAAAATTTATTGATGGCATGTATAACAACTAAAAATTCTTTTTCTGTTACTATATAATTAAATTCAGCTGGAGAAATATTCTTGCTAATAAAATAAATAGCGTAGGGTTTCATGTCTTCTTCTTGTCCAAGGATAGTGCCTATGGAAATATATGATGCATCGGTGGAGATGTGAAATGATATTTTCCAATTTGGTCCCCTTAACACTGATGTTGTCGATATCAGCTTCTTGAGTCCTACAGATGCCACATCACACTTGTCAGACCACTGAAACTCCACATTACCAGTCAAATCATGTAAAGGTGTAGCGAATCTTGCAAAATTTTCCATAAATATGCGATAGTATCCTGAAGAACCAAGAAAACTACGTACCTCAGTTTGTGTGCATGGTGTAGTTAGATTAAGGATTACCTATATTTTTGTTGGATCTACTCTAATTCCATCTACAGAAATATAATTCCCTAGTACCACACCTTCCGTCTTCATCATGTGAAATTTTTCTTGGCTTAAACATAACCTAGTAGCAATGCACCGTTCTAGTACCTTCTCCAGATTATTCAACGCTTGATCGAAGTCATCCCCATAAGGAGTGAAATCATCCATGTAACCTTCAAGCCCTTCACTGATCAGATCATTGAATATGCTCAAGATGGCCCCTCGGAATGTGGTTGGAGTGTTACATATTCCAAAGGGAAATACTTTGTATGCAAAGGTACCCCAGGGACATGTGAATGTATTTTTATATTGATCTTCTGGGGCAATCTAGATCTTATTGTAGCCACTAAAACTGTCTAGGAAAGAAAAGAATTTCTTCCCTACCAAAGTATCTAGGAATTGATCGATGAAAGGTAAAGGGAAGTGGTACTTTTGAGTGGCTTTGTTAAGTTCCCTGTAGTTGAAATAGATTCGCCATTTCCCATTTTTCTTGGGGACGATCACTAATGGGGAAACCCACCGACTATCTGAGATAGGATATATAAAATATACGTCCAACGGATTTTGTAATTCTTCTTTAACAATATCCATGAGGTGGGGATTCAATCTTCTTTGTGGCTTTCAGATAGGTCAGGCATCTTTCTCAATATAAATATGGTGTGTGTAGAGTTGCGGATCAATACCTTTCATGTCAGAGTACTCCCAGGAAAAATCTTGTTGATATTCAGAAAGAACTTGAATCAGTTTTTGTTGTTGTTGCTCATCTAAATTGACATTAATGTTCAGAGACTTCCCTGGTGAAATCTCAACGGATTTGTTTTTATGAATGGTGGTAGCCAAGATTTTTTGTTCCATTAAATCTTCCAGCAAGCCTCCCTAGGCTTCACAGTCCAGAACAAATTTGAGCATATGGAACGTTGGGTTACCTACGATGGTTGGGTTGTTAATAAACCCACTGATTATGTCATCTTCTAATTGGTTCTTGAGTTCAAGAGCTTCTTCCAGTGTGAGAGGGGCTCATAGATCCTTTTCTAGATATCGTGGTGGTGGCAATTGTGGATATATGAAAGTTGGGCTTGGCTTGGCTGGAGGATATAAGATGAGATTTTTTGTGGCACCTCCTATAGAAATGGTCATATTACCCATTCAAAATCCTATGTACGCATATGTTGTTGCGAGCCATGGTATTCCCAATATCAATGGATTCCCTTCGAGTCCACTTCTTGGGTTGATGATGAGGAAATCCGTTGGATATTCCCAAGAGTCGACTGAGATTTCTATATCATGTAGTGTGTCGACTGGTCTGACCACTGATCGATCAACCAATTGTAACATAATTGGGGTATGTTCGAAGGAGTCAAAACCTAGGGTTTTACAGGTTTCCATAGTCATGATATTGATGGCCACCCCCAAATCAACTAGTGTATTTGGAAAAGAACAACCCCGGATCATAACTGTTACTATGGGGTTACCTGGATCTGCATATTTGACTGGTTCTTGTCTACCTAGAATTAGATCAGACAAGGATCCTACTACGCGAAATGTTGATGCTGAATTTTTAATATTCCTAACAGGATTCCTCCCACATAATTCCTTGATTGTCTTTGCATAAATTGGAATGTCTTGTAGAGCCTGCAGGAGTGGGATCTTGACATTTAAATTTTTGATTTCCCCTACAATGTCGAAGTTAGGACACACGACAGGTTTTTCTATCATCAATATTTTGGGGAACGGAAGGGAAGGAGTTGCATCCTTATCGGGATCTTGTGACTCGATTGTGTTTCCCCCCTGCTCTATTTCTTCTGTTATTACCACAGTCAAGGGTGTTATTGTTGGTTTTTTGTTATTTTCATTCTCCTATTCTTGGAAAATGTTACTTTCTTCAGGAGATATTATACGCCCTGATATTAACCAGAGTTCATTGCACCCTACCGAGTTGGTTTCCTCTTACCCATTCTCCATAATATGGATGAGTTGAGCTGGTCTATTATTAGGATTTGGGTGGGGTTGGGATGGTAATTGAGGGCGCAATTTTGATTGAGGGTTTTGAGGCAGGTGGAGTGGAGCTTGCAATGTGGGTTGGGTTTGAGGGGCCATCCCCATGGGTTGATTATTTATCCCCATGGGGCGTTGCCAATTATGGTTCCAATTTGGGTTTTGGGCAGTCATGTTGGGCCACTATGAAGGGTAGGGGTTGTTATTTGAGTTTTTCTAGGATGAGGTGGGGTATTGTGAGTTAGGCCAGGTGGAACTTGTAGTTGGTTGATTCTGCTAGATGGGATTTGCAGCGGGTTGGTTCGGCCAAGTAGGATTTGTAGGTGGGTATTTTTGGGTATGTCAATTTTGATTAGTAAATGGCTGGCTCTGCCATGCATTACCAAATTTTTGTTGTTGATTATACTATCCATGGAAGAAAGAGGAGGGGTCATGTAGTGTATTTAGAGGCTAGGCCTGCCATTGACAATGTTGAGCCATCAAATATAATGGTTATGTTTCCTCTTCAACTTATCTAAAGACAACTTTCATTCCAGGTAGCGATGGACATTTCTCCATTGCGTGATCCTTGGCGAAAATAGCGCAAACCCGAACCACATCCAAAGGGCATTCCCTTGGACCATGTTTTTTTCTGCATCTATGGAAAAATATGGCCAATGTCTGTTCTACTTCTTGTTGTTTCTGTTTGGCCTGCAATACATCCAACTGTGTAGTCAGAGTGCTCAAAATGTCAGTTTTTAAATTTTCTAGGAGATTACGGACTTCCACTCGAGTGACACCCCCGCTGGTGATGTTACTATTTCTAGTGAGGGGAGCCCGCATTGTTGATCTGGTCTGTGAACTTCCACGTGAGAACCTGATGCAAAATTGGATAATGTTATCATAAATCTATTGATACATATCACCTTTCCCCATTAAATTTAGTGTATCTACCCATTCATCCTTCATACCTTTAATCAGAGTTTCTTTACGTACTTCACCTGGTAATGTACCATCAGACGATATTTGCAAGTTATACTAAAATATCTCAACATATTCTTCTAATGATTCATTTTCTTTTGTAGTCATTTGAAAGATTTCATCTTTTAGGTCCCTGGTTCTACAATAATCCTGGTATTTTGTTAAGAAGGATTGTTTCATCTCATCCCATGAGTTTATAGTTCCTCCCCCCAATCCCATAAACCAGCATAGAGCTGCTCCTTTCAGAGTGGAGGGGAATAGTTTTAATTTTTGGGGTTCAGAGGTGTAATCATACCCTCTACATAGGACATCAAATTCGAATAAGAATGTGTCTGGATCTTCTGAGATCAATCCATGGAAGGTTGGCAGGTTCTATAGGGGGATTTCTTTCATGGGGTCATTGGAGATTGGATCAACTATCCGATATTCCATCATGGAGGTCAGGGGTTGTTGTTGATTTGGTTGTGCCATTTGGTCGAAGATATGCTAATAATATTCAGGAATTTCTTGGCCTACGTATTCTTTCGATTGATTACTTGATCCCCTAGGGTGATTTGATTGCACTCCCTCTATCTGGGATTTCAAGTATGCCTTATTATTTCATAGGAGATTCAGGATCAGGGGGTCGTGATGGGTTTGCTTTAGCAACCCCGATGGTTTCTCCTTATCCTTCCTCCAAATTGCGAGAATTTCCCTCTTCTCAAGGGTTGAGGGGTGGAAGATCTGTGCTTTGAAATCTTTGCTCAGTCCCTTCCATTTTGTTGTGAATCTTCGCGTGGGCTGCAGTTGGAGAAACTTCTACCCGAGGGATTCAGGTAGATCCTTTCCTAGGTCTAACCAAAGCTTGAGATTCAACTTTTCAGATGATGTCATCTATGAAAGTTCTTCTCCCAGGGAGCACCGAGCCCTGGGATTTGGCAATTTTTGGTGGGGGTTTTGGTTTTTTAGGATCTTTCTTCTTAGTCATACACACTTCAAGCAAAAAAATTAAAAAAAAAACAGCTATATAACCTCTAAATATCAACTGGAGGTAAGCGTTGGCATAAGCATCTTACTTATTGCCTGCGTAGGTCCTTACCTTCCGTCTTCAATACCTCGTCCTCTAGAGACACAACCTATGCTACCTTTGACATTCTCCCTGGAAACGGTGCCAAAATATTGGGCTCTAAAGATTTCATAATAATAGCCTTAGTTTAACATTAATTTATCAACCCGAGGATTCGTCTTTTATCTGAAGAATATCAGCAAAGTCTATGCAGATAGCTCGTAGAGGCTAAAATCGCGTAGTTAAAACAAATCTGAGTTTATCAACAATCAAGTTTCTCAAATGTTCATTAATTATTCTAATACTAATATCTTACTTAACGAAATTGAAATATGATTACTAACATGCTGCGAATGAAAAGGAAATAACTAATTTGTTGAATTCATTTAACTAAAAAGCAGTAATTGAATCTAAGTAAAGAATTGTAGAATTAACTATCAAATATGAATCAAATTGTAGGAAAGGAAATAGCGAATTACTCTATGTGTGGAAAGAAACATCAATTGTAATCTAATCGAAAGGGACAACAAATGTAACTTAACTGAAAGGAACACCAAATGTAAATTGAAAGGAACAACAAATGTAACTTAATTGAAAGGAACAACAATTGTGAATCTAAGTAAAAGGAACAACGTGTATGAAAATGTGAGGAACTGCCAAGCAGTAAACTACAGTAATGGAAGTTGGAACAACAATCATTAACACTCGAGGGAAATGTCTATCTTCTATACTCAAACAACATAAAATCATTAACACACTTATGCATTCATCTTAACTATTGTGAAAGAGAATTGAATCAAAAAACATAAATCAAACTGATACAATTACAGATTGAGACAGTAAATCCTTCAGACTAGGCCCTTGGTCCTCATAAGCACTGCTACTAGAAACTCAGTATGTAGAAACGGTGAAAACGTTCAAATCTTTTATTGATTCCATAACTGGTACAACATTTACAAAAAATGTTTGCGCAGAGCAATTCTGAGTTCTGAAGACTTGGATGCAATTCTTAGATTATCCTTTCAGGATCTATTACCCTCTATATATTACAATAATCTGGGTAAATTAAGCCATCCTGAGGATTGAGAGATCCTCAAGATTGCTTTACTATTATAAAGTTACAAGATAGAAAATAAATCATCTTCAAAACTGCTTTGCGCCAAAAATCCTCAACCTCCAATAGCTTACGCATCTTCAAGATCTTCTTTGCTATCTCAGGTTTGTCAATGTTTATCCATTCCTGTAACAAAATCAAACAATTCCAATCGTATTTTAGAATTTATTTAATTCAACTCAATAATATCACTAGAAGACATATTAATCATTTTATACCTTACTTATCCCTAATTAACAAAAAAGTCAATCAAGATTATATCATGAACTGTGGGAATAAGGAGGATATTTGTACCTTTTCCACAACCCAACACCTTGCCATGTCATGCATTTTATTTGCGTGCCTTTCCATGCCATCCCTTTCCTTGTCATTCCATGCATTGTCTTCCCTTGTCATGCCATACATTGTCTGGCCTTGTCATGACAATCCATGCCTTTCCTTTCTATGCCTTGTCTTTCCATGCCACCCCATTCCATGTCGTTCCATACCATCCAATTCCATTTCTTTCTATCGTATGGTATGCCTTTACTTTTCATGCCTCTCCATACCATTCCTTGCAATTACATTCCTTTCATTCACTTTCCATGCCTTGTCTTTCCATACCATGCCTTTCCATATCATGCCTTTCCTTGTCATGCCTTTTATTTCCATACCATGCCTTTCCATATCATGCCTTTCCTTTCCATTCCATGCCATTTCATGCCTTTCCTTTGTATGACTTTCCATGCCATACCTTTCATTTCCTTGCCCTGCCATTCCATGCATTGCCTTCCCTTGTCATGCCATGCATTTCCTTTCCTTTCCTTTGCATGCCTTGCCTTGCCATGCCTTTCCTTTTCATGCAATGTCATGCCTTTCCTTGCCATGTCATTCCTTTTCTTTCTATGCCATGCCATGCTATCATATGGTATTCATTTCCATGTCATGCCCCTCCATACCATGCCTTGCAATGCCATGCCTTGTCTTTCCATACCATTCCTTTCCTTAGCATGCCTTTCCTTTCCATGCCACACCATGTCATGCCATGCCATGCCTTACCTTTCCATGCCATGCCATGCCATTCCATTCCATGAATTTCCTTTCCATACCATGCCATTCCATTCCTTTCTATCTTATGGTATGCCTTTCCATGCCATCCCCCTCCATACCATGCCTTGCATTCACTAACCATGCCTTGTCTTTCCATACCATGCCTTTACATATCATGCCTTTCCTTTCCATGCTATGTCATACCTTTCCTTTTCATTCCTTTCCATGCCTTGTCTTTCTATGCCTTGTCTTTCCATACCATTCCTTTCCATATCATCCCTTTCCTTTCCATGATATGTCATTCATTGCCATGCCATGCCTTTCATTTCCTTGCCTTTCCATGCCATGCATTGCCTTGCCTTTCCATGCCATGACATGCATTGCATTTTCATGCCTTTCCTTTCCATTCCATGCCTTTCCATTCCATGCCTTTATATGGTATTTAATGTCTTTCCATGCCATTACTTTCCATACCATACCATGATAGGATTTCATCTAGAGCACGCCTCACTCCCAGGTGCCATGCCTCAGAAGTTTCTTTACTCATTGATTTCAAGAACTAGTGTTTTTCTCATTTTGAAGGAATGAAACATTTGGATTAATGGGTCCAATTTATGAAGACATCCCTTGGGAGTGGATGGATACTGTGGTCACCTATTCCATTCCTAAACAAGCTTGCAGCATCTCACGAAACAAAAAAATTTTGCTACATTAGTTTTTTATGCCCTGAGGAGGAATTGGCCAAGAGTCCTTGAAATGGTTTGGGATGTGACTTGCAACTGGGAATGTAAAAAAAAAAAAGGACTCGGATTGAGGAAATTTTGGCTCCGTTGGATTACTAGCATAGGATTTCAGCTAGCTCACCCCTCACTCTCAAGTCCCATGCCTTGGAAATTGTTTTTTTCATCGATTTTGAGAACTAGGGTTTTGCTCAGTAAAAGCAATCCAACATTTGGATTTAGGGGTCCAATTTATGAAACCATGCCTCGAGATAGGATGGAAAATGTGGTCACCTATTCCATGCCTAAAAAATCTTGCATCATCTCACGGAACTAAAAAATGTTTCTCCGTTAGGTTTTTATGCCCTAAGGAGGAATTGGCCAAGAGTCCCTGAAATGGTTTGGGATGCGACTTGAAACTGGGAATAAAACAAAATTGAGACTTGGATTGAGGAACCATCGAATCCAATGAATTATTGGGATAGGATTTCATCTATACCACCCCGCTCTCTCAGGTGTCATGCCTCAGAAGTTGCTTTACTCATTGATTTTGAGAACTAGTGTTTTGCTCCGTTTGAAGCAATGCAACATTTGGATTAAGGGGCCCAAATTATGAAATCATCCCTTAGGATCGTATGGATAATTTGGTCACCTATTCCATGCCTAAAAAATCTTGCAACATCTCACGGAACTCAAAAATGTTACTTTGTTATATTTTTATGCCTTGTGGAGGAATTGGCCAAGAGTCCCCGAAATGGTTTGGGATGCAAATTGCAACTCGACGTATAAATAAAATCAAGACATGGATATATGAAGCATTGTCTCCATTGTATTCCTGGAATAGGATTTCAGCTAGAGAACCCCTAAGTCCTAGGTGCCATGCCTTAGAAGTTTTTTTTTTCATCAATTTGGAGAGCTAGGGTTTTTCTCAGTAAGAAGAAATGTGACATTTGGATTTAGGGGTCCAATTTATGAAACCATTCCTATAGAGATGATGGAAATATGGTCACATATTCCATGCCTAAAAATTCTTGCAACATCTCATGGAACTCAAAAATGTCACTTTGTTAGGTTCTTATACCCTAAGGAGGAAATGGCCAAGAGTCCCTGAAATGTTTTGGGATGCAACTTGAAACTATGAATATAAAGAAAACTGAGACTCAGATTGAGGAACCATCATCTCTGTTGGATTCCTAGAATAGTATTTCAGCTAGATCACTCTTCACTCCTGGGTCCCGTGCCTCGAAAGTTTTTTTTTTCATCTATTTTGAGAACTAGGGTTTTTCTCAGTAAGATGCAATGCAACATTTGGATTTAGGGGTCTAATTTATGAAACCATGCCTTGGGAGAGGATGTAAATTATTGTCACCTAACCCATGCCTAAAAAATCTTGCAACATCTCATGGAACTCAAAAAAAAAAATCTATTACGTTTTTATGCCTCGAGGAGGAATTGGCAAAGAGTCCCTGAAATGTTTTTTCACACAGACCCCGACCTCCTCCTGGGGCCTTCTTGACCTCTTGGTAAAAGGATTGTTCAATTCGTGAGATGAATTGGCTCTCAGGGCCTTACTGATCCCCCAAATTTACTTACAATAGGCATTTATTTCTCCCTGTGTGCAGGTCCATACAAAACCAAACCCTATGGGCCTCTTCTCTGAGCCCCTTTCCTTTAAAAATAAAATTTGGGACTTAGCCCCTTAGTATTCATGTCGAAAACCTCATATGACCTGGGGATGGAACTAAGGGATTAATCCAATATGCGCTACCCATAGCACTTGACTTCAATTCTTCGTAGCTTCGGGCTCCAGGCGTTCTACCTCCACTACACCTCCAATCCTCTGAAGTCATGGATTCACGAACCCCCGAACACTGGAAAATATCAATGGCTCACAACACCATGTAAATCAATGGTGGTGATGGCTTCAAAGACCCATACTTCAGTGGGTCTACCAATTCTAACATACACCTCTTCCCAGAGATCTGAACTCTGAAGTGAATCAGACGACTCTTGTTCCCCTATTAGATCGACGACTTTCAAGCCACTTCGTGATTTTGGGATTCAAAAATTCTCCACACTACGATATCATGTTCCCTCAGAGTATCACTCCTCTGGATCTAATGACACATGTCCTATTCAATGGATGTCCCATATGACTTCAGGAATCCTAGCTTCGGGAGTCTTGTCAAATCTAACCTCCTATTCTTCTGAACCTCTAAACTAACGGAGGGTCTAATCATCCTCCACATGTCTATTGGATCCAATGGTCCATATTTTATTCAAGATATCAGGACTTCGGGAACCTACACACCTCTTCAATAAATTATCTCCTAGATTTTTATACCTCTGGATGATATATCTTCTGCCACATGTCCTTTGTAACAGACAACTGCAATGACCTCTGGGACTCTGGCACTTCAGGAGTCCGACCATTATTACACATACACTCTCCATTTCCTTCAGAGTGTGAGATCCCCCACCAAGTGTCCCTATAAATCGAATGGCCTAGATCCACTACAGGCTTCGAGACTTCGATAGACTTGCACACTCCACACCTTGAATCTTCTGGAGTACTAAAGCTTCGAAACTTCTCCGATCTGCTGACACGTGTCCTTATAAATAGACAAGCATGATGAGCTCCACTCTTCGGATAGTCAGGAGTCTCATATACTCTGTGCCTCTATTACTCCAGATAGTTGGACCTCCAGACTATCTTTGATCTGCTGAAACGCTTCCTTCGGAAATGGATGGTCCATATTTACTTCGGCTCCCCACGACTTCAGGATTCCACTTCTCTTCTAAAAAAAAGTATGAAAAATATCTGAACATCCATAGTACGAAGAATGCTCAATATTAAACCTAGGGAAACTCACCTGGATCCGACGGTTGTTGTCACCTGTGCTCAAATTCGATGGTTAGGATATTTTCTCCTCCATGTGCACTCCTCTGTCTATTTGGGCTCTAATCTAACAGACCAGATTGATCTTGACAACAAATCTAATGACCAATGTAGCTTTCTCTCCTTGGATCTGTGGGTTGATCCAATGGCTCATGTTGAATCTTGCAGCTAATCCAAATGATGTTGTAGCTCCTCCCTCTATGACCGCTACACCTTTATCCCAATGAAAGGATTATTTGAAAACGTTCAAAGGCCTCAACCTTTTAATCTTTCTCTACGATCTCTACTATTTGGCCTCTCCTTTCAAAACTCTTTCCCTCCTGAGATCTGGACTATGAAATAAGTTTGTTTTGTGCTTCTCTTACGCTTCCTTCATATTTTAGGATCCAAAATGTCTCTTCCTTCTGCACTCCTTTCATAAGCTTTGTGTGCAATTGCATTATCTCTCCCAATCTATGAACTTGCTTGAATTTTCTAAGGGTCTCGGCCCTTGTCTTCTCCAGATGATGTCTCATGCCCTAAAACCACTCAACCCTAGACACACTCCTTGCGCTTCTGAACCTGAAAATGTTTCTTGACTTCTACAACTGTTTGGCAGAGACTCTCCTCTAGAGTGTTCCATAACTCTGGTTTTCCCCTTTCTAAATTCCTCCAACACTTCAAAAATGTGTAGGCATTGTGCACTCCTTGGACAAGCTCAATGCACTCTTTTCAAAGCTATCAGAGTGTTCAACAACTCTAAATTGTACACTCCTTGCACACATTTTCTCCTCCTAAATTTGAGAATGGTTCTAGTGTGCCCACCTGGAACGTTGTTCTATGAACTCGAAAAGGAGTTCAAGTGTACTCCTTGCACTTGCTCTCAGAGCTTCTCTAACTCTGTTGTGCACTCCTTGCACAAGCCTAATAGTCCAGAACATCCAACAAACTCACAGACAGATAGTGAACTCTATCTTATCCTGCAATTGAAACACAATTTCATACACATCTACTGCATACATAAAAACACAACAAACACATTAAGAAAAATAGAGAACTCATATAAAAACACACAGAACCTCATTTATGCTGGAAAAACTATTATTTTCATTAAATTTTGAATGTCTATACAGTGTGTACAAATCTCTTACTGCAAAAAAGTATTTCGCCTATGTCCTCTCTTGATCTCTCTCATCAAATCTCTCTTGACACTCCTCTCTAACTAATTAAAATTGATACAAAGACTATTTGCAAAAGAGGGGCTCCTCGAGCCTTCCCTCCAACTCACCTAACCTCATAAATTACATTGAATGCCAACAGATCCTAATTGGACCTAAACATATCTATCTTTCAGCCATTAAAGGAGACATTACACACTACAACAACTTCAACCTGTCAAGCACATGGGCTCGACATTCCTAATCCTCCAAACATTTATTACATTTAAAAATTTTAAATTTAGGCTGCATTTTTAAATGATTGGCGCGTCCTCTTTGGAATATGCTCCCTCCTAGTGCACTAATGCACTGGCTTGTTGGTGCTTGATGACATGGAGCAATGATCCTTCATTAGTTTTGGATGAGACTTGCAACTGGGAATAAAATGAAAATTGAGACTTGGATTGAGGAACCGTCGACACTTATGGATTACTAGGATGAGATTTTATTTAGAGCACCCCTCACTCTTAGGTGACATGCCTCAGAATTTGCTTTACTCATTGATTTCAAGAAATAGTGTTTTTATCAGTTTGAAGTAATGTAGCATTTTGATTTAGGGGTCCAACTTATGAAACTATCCCTCTAGAGAATATGGATAACGGGGTCACCTATTCCATGACTAAACAAGCTTGCAACATCTCACGGAACTCAAAAATGTTTCTCTGTTAGGTTTTTATGCCCAGAGGAGCAATTGGAAAAGAGTCCCAAACATGGTTTGGGATGCGACTTACAGCTTGGAATATAATGAAAAAATAGACTTGGATTGAGGAATTGTCATCTCCGTTGGATTATGGGCATAGGATTTCAGCTAGAGCACCCCTCACTCTCGGGTCCTATGCCTCAGAAGTTATTTTTTTCATCAATTTGGAGAACTAGGGTTTTTCTTAGTAAGAAGAAATGAAACATTTGGATTTAGGGGTATAATTTATGAAACCATACCTCAGGAGTGGATGGACAATGTGGTCACCTATTCCATACCTAAACAAGCTTACAACATTTCACAAAACTCAAAAATGTTGCTCCATTTGGTTTTTATTCCCTAAGGAGGAATTGTCCAAAAGTCCCCAAAAATGTTTGGGATGTGACTTGCAACTGGGTATATAATGAAAACCAACACTCGAATTGAGGAACCTTCATCTCCGTTGTATTCCTGGAATAGGATTTTAGCTATATCACCCCTCACTCTCAGGTCCCATGCCTCGAAATTTGTTTTTTCATCGATTTTAAGAACTAGGGTTTTTCTCACTAAGAAGTAATGAAACATTTGGATTTAGGGGTCCAATTTATGAAAACATGCCTTGGGATAATATGGACAATGTGGTCACCTATTCCATGCCTAAACAAGATTGCAGCATCTCACAGAACATAAAATTGTTGCTCCATTGGGTTTTTATTCCCTGGGGAGGAATTGGCCAAGAGTCCCTAAAATGGTTTGGGATGCAAATTGAAACTGGGCATAATAAGAAAATCATGACTTGGATTGAGGAACCATTGTCTCTGTTGAATTCCTAGTAGATGATTTCAACTAGATCACCCTTCACTCTCGGGTCTAATGCCTTGGAAGTTGTTTTTTTCATCGATTTTGAGAACTAGGGCTTTACTCAGTAAGAGGCAATGCAACATTTGGATTTAGGGGTCCAATTTATGAAACCATGCCATGGGAGAGAATGAACAATGTGATCACCTAGTCCATGCCTAAAAAATATTGCAACTTCTCTGAGACGAAAAAAGTTCGCTCACGCAAGAATTATCCAAAATACTTGGAATATAACAAAGTAATCCATATAGGACTGTAAATAATAAATGAATAGATAAGATAAGATAATATATAAGATGATTACAATTGAGAATGAGGGCTCATTTATATACCCAAGCAGGGGTGCCCTTTACCAATAGTCATGTCCTTTGAGACATGACCTTTCATTATTAATAATTATTATTTATTAATTATTATGTTATGAATATCTATGATATATGTATATTTATGTTCATAGCACTCAAAAATGTTGCTCCATTAGGTTTTTATGCCCTTAGGAGGAATTGGCCAATAGTCCTTGAAATTGTTTGGGATGCGACTTGCAATTGGGAATAAAATGAAAACCAAGAATCAGATTGAGGAACCGTCGACTCCGATGGAGTATTGCGATAGGATTTCAACTAGATAAACCGTCACTCTTGGGTGCCATGCCTCAGAAGGTTCTTTACTCATTAATTTTGAGAACTAGTGTTTTTCTTAGTTTGAAGCAATGCAACATTTGGATTAAGGGGTCTAATTTATGAAATTGTCCCTAGGGAGTGGATGGATAATGTGGTCACCTATTCCATGCATAAAAAATATTGGAACATGTCACAGAACTCAAGAATGTTGCTTCGTCAGGTTTTTATTCCCTGAGGAGGAATTCTCCAAGAGTCCCTGAAATGGTTTGGGATTTAACTTGCAACTGGGCATATAATGGAAACCGAGACTCAGATTGAGGAACTATCGTCACCGTTGGATTCCTGGAATATGATTTCAGCTAGAGAACCCTTCACTCCATGGTTTAATGCCTCAAAAGTTGTTTTTTTATTGATTTTGAGAACTAGGGTTTTTCTCAATAAGAATCAATGCAAGATTTAGATTTAGGGGTCCAATTTATGAAACTATTCCTTAGGAGAGGATGGGAAATGTGGTCACCTAGTCCATTCCTAAAAAATCTTGCAACATCTCACATAAATAAAAAATGTTGCTCCATTAGGTTTTTATGCCCTTTGGAGGAAATGGCCAAGAGTATCTGAAATGGTTTTGGGATGTGACTTGAAACTCAACATATAATGGAAAACAAGACTCGTATTGAGGAAATTTCATCTCCATTGGATTCCTGGCATAGGATTTCAGCTAGATCACCCCTCACTCTTGGGTTCCATGCCTCAAAAGTTGTTCTTTTCATCGATTTGGAGAAATATGTTTTGGTCAGTAAGAAGCAATGCAATATTTGGATTTAGGGGGTCCAATTTATGAAACCATGCCTCAAGAGAATATGGACAATTTGTGTTGAAGGAAAATATCCCCGCGGACAGGTAGATCTCCACAAAGAGATAGACTCTTAACTCTAAGAAATAAATTTCTTATCATGGTCACTGACTTCCTTTTAGATCTAGGTGGACTAGTGTGTGAGGAGGAAGGAGAAAATAAGTACCTTTTACAGGCGTTTGTCCCCGCATGCTCCGAGTTGAGCTCCAACCTTTCACTCCTCGATAATCCCTGTAGACAAACAAAGTACAACTACTTCCTACTCTATCAAGATTAGTCCGAAATAGGTCTATCTACTAAAGAGACAAATTCATGTGAGATTGAACACGAATTAGAAAGAAACAGGCCAAGCAAATTATATTAATGAAGACAAAACATTGCTGACAACCATAGATGGATTGCAGCAGTTTCGTCAAGTCCTCCTTGTCTACCCCTTGCTCAAAAGATCCATGATCTGAATGATGATAGCTTCACTGATTTCTCCCTATGAGATCATAGGTCTCTTGCCTCCAAAATATCTCTGTTCCAGCACCACTTATAAGATCATAAGTTTGGTGTCATTCTCCCTTTCCAGTCCACTTTTACCATGAGAAATATTGCTTATATAGCCTTGGAGAGGCTTTAACCACTTGAGATATCCTTGGGGAAGTTGAGGATTTTCCTCCTTCAGTTGAGGATCTTCCCTGAGATCATGGCTGGACTAGGGATTCGAGCTCAACTACCTTCTAAGAATGAAAATATCCTTCCCCCATTTATCTCCACAACTTAACTACTTCCCAGAATAGGTAGCGCTCCCTCAAAAGGGCCATCTGAGTGCTACAACACTCCCCAGTAGGCTTAAGGGGGGCGCCAATGCTCCTAAAGACACCAACGCTCCCTCAAAAGTGCCAAAGGAGATTTATAATGATCCCAGACAGTGTAAGGGGGAGCGCCAATGCTCCCATAAGAGGTATAGGGGAGCACTCTCCTTCAAAAGCTTAGTTTTTGAGGTTCTTTCAGATGGCAAAAGGTTTCTAAGCCTGTTGACTCATTTCTCCTCTTCCAAATCAAATGTTTGAGGTGTTTTAAGTGTCCTTCTCATGTCGTTATAGGCATGACATAGGAATCATGGCAGTATGCTTCCCTGACACTTGCGACACTTGTGAGAAAAATTCGATACTTGTAATGACGACACTTGCGACACTATCGAAGTGAGTAATTTTGACGTGTAACAGATTGCCCCCCAAAGTATGAAGTTAGAAGATAGGAACTGATAACTGAAATGCTTTGTATACTTTCAAGCAAGGGTATAGACGCAGAGAACTTGACAAAAGATGCACACAAACATCCAACAAGTATTATGACATGTTTCAAACCCAAGGCAGGCATACCTATGCTTGGGTGATCAAGACTTGCAAGATATGGCCGCCATAAAATACACTGCGGATCCATAATTGTATTGATAAAAAGGTATAGCCACTGAAAATACACTGTGGATCTATACTCTTATGACATGAACTGATTGTAGCCACAAAGAATACACAGTGGATCTACGAGATGACAAGACATAGCCACGACCAATACAAAGTGGATCTATGTAACAATATATGTGTCATTGTTCAAGAGAAACTCCTTCACAACCTGGGCAAAGTACATATCAAAGTGATCACTCAACCCAGGGTCTTCGTACCGATCCCGATGTAGTATGAATCTAACCATGTGAATAGATGTCCTAATGTCGAACATGGCAGAAACCACTTGATTACCGGTCGATGATGTAAACCATTAACAAGCGCGAGGGAGATCACCATTAATGTCAATGATTCCCAAGGTACTCTAGTAAATTCCAACGAATGTGAATGGATGAGATGGAGTCGAACATCCATGGAATCATCTGATTAGAGGTCAATGGTGTAAACCTGCTGTCGGACATGAGGAGGCCTACTATTGAGGCATGCAGGTCCCAAAGTACTAACTAGTTTCTAAGCCTAGTTCCCGGATAATGTGTTGAAGTCGACAGGAATAGACTCGTCAAGGGAGGGCCTTGATGTATCCCCCATCAACGACACGAAACAGACATAGATCTGTAATTGGCAGATCAAATGAACATGGACTGACACAGGTATTGAGACAAGATATTTTTGATGGCTGACTCACGAGATGGATACTTCCCTTGAACACTGAGGCATGACAGCAGAAACACGACATGGACCAAAACTTGATGATGCAGTGGATGTTGTGACTTACGTCAGGTGACCCAAAGGAGTAAAAAAAACTCAAAGGATTGGCTCAATGCAGAGGTTCAGCGGATTAATATGTGCGGAAAGACAAAGTGTCGTGTTCAAGGGCGACTCTAAGAATTACTTGGTAATGTTCTCAAGAGACTGCTTAGCTTGATTCTTTCAAATTTCCCCCCATCCAGATAGACGAGTACCTCTTTTTAATTTAACGAGCTCGAGGAGGGTAACACATGCTCAATATAACTCACCTTCAGTAAGTTCCTCTTCCTTTGTTTAATGAACTGGAAGAATTAAGGGTTCGATCCCACATGGGTTTGTCGATGTTTATTTTAGCGAGTTCAAAGACAAAAAACTCAAAGGTTTTTCATGATTATAGAGTCTAGAAAAACACTGAAAAGAGAACTCTCTAAGTTCCTTTTTCGTACAGTTAGTCTCGTGAGGCCGAAAAAGAGATAAACTACCACTTGAAAGACACCCTTCCGAACCTTTTAATGAGTACGAAAGGAAGCAAGATCACTCGATGATATTTTCATATTTAGAGAGTCTGAAAAGAGTTTAAAGATGACTCCAATGTTGTCCTTTTTCGTGTATCCATATAGGTCCGAAAAGGAGATAAAAGTCTATCCGGATTCATTCTCATGTATTTACGAGAACGAGAAAGAACAAATACTAAGCTCGGTATGACCCCAGCTTAAAATTTGGTGACTTAGCTCCAGAATGATCATCAAAGGCTAGAGACATGTCGTCCAAGCTTCGATTCATTCACCGGCTCTGAGGTTGACACCAATTTCTCTAGGAGATGAGAAAAAGAAGAAGGGTGGATGAAAAGAAGGTTCAAGAGAGGTGACTATTTCATTTTTTAACGAGCTTGACGCAGGAAAATAACTATGCTCAGGGCCTCTATTTCATTTTTTAACGAGCTTGCCACAGAGAAGAGAAACTATGCTCGTGGTTTTGTCCGGATCATGGCTTCCAAGAGGATAATTCTCTGGAAGGGTACCATTTTAATGGATAAAACGTGGTCATGGATTCCAAGAGATCTTCGTCGAATGGAAGATAATCACTCTGGAAGGAACACATGTCGAGGGTCGTGACAGGGGTAAGGAGATTAGGCTCCAATAACCCTACCGAAGAGATCACCATGTCAACTACTGGATCGAAATCATCGGAAGTTGAGGTCATGGGAGACAACACCACATAATTGACATGTGGCAGGGGTGATACTGTTTGCATATAAGAACCACTTAGGGAGGTAACCCAGTCAGCGCCGATGAATGAAAGTTGATCAATAGTCACAATTCTTCCATCATGAGGGAAATATATCACATGGAAAAGGGTGGATACAAGAGCTTTCATAGCATAGACATAATCCCTCCCAAGGAGTAAAGTGAAATCCAAGGGGTCTCGGACTACCATGACATCGATAAAGACAGTTTTCCCTCCCAAAGTTACAGGAAACTGAGGAAGGATACCTAAAGGTTGACTAGTTCTTCTGTTAAAAGCTAACAGATTCTGTGTAACCGACGCAAGCTGCAGACAACCCAAACCGTACCAAGCAACAGAAGACAAAATACTAATGGACGCACCTTCATCTATCAGCGTTTGAGGAACATCCCGACCACGAACCTGTACTATAATATGGAAATGAATATGAGAGGGAAGACGAGGTCTACTTAGAACACCCCAATTAAAAAGGATGGCTTCAGTACTTGGAGGGGGTTTCCCAGGAGAATGAGGGATGCCCCCCGACACGATAGAGTATGTATCAACAAGGAAAACATGGGAAGTATCAGGTTTACTCTCTAGAGAGAGAGTAGGATCGACCGATGATTGGATCGGATCAACCAATGGTGGACTTGGATAGACCACTTTAGCACTCTTCAGAGGAAGAGTGGGACTGACCGAGGAAGGGAATGGATCAGTCACTTTGACATTCCTCAATGGAGGAATGGGATAGACTGATGGCGAAACTAGATCGACCACTTTGGCACTCTTTAGAGGAAGAGTGGGACTGACCGAGGGCAGAACTGAATCGACCACTTGAGTTTCATTCTCCAAGGGAAGAATGGGGTCGATGGGTGGAAATGGATTGACCACTTTGGTGTCACTCTTTGAAAGGAGAGTGGGATCGACCGAGGATGAAAACAGATCGACCACTTTGGTGTCACTCTTTTGATGAAGAGTGGGGTTGATCGATGACGGAACTGGATCAACTACTTGGGTTTGTGGTTCAATCGAGGAGGAAACTAGATTGACCACCTGATCAACCGGACTAACCGGGGATGGAACCGGATTGACCAGTCCATCAACCAACGATGGATCAAAGGAAAGCTTACGATAACCTTTTGGAAGTTGAAGTTTTTCCAAAAGAGAAGAAGCCTCGTCCATGCGAGGACAAAGGTGAGAGTAATTATTACCTTTACATAACATGCAAGGGAACTTGATAGTTTTCTTCTTCTTACCAACCTGAACATCACTAGTTGACGGGGTATCATCGACATGAACGACAGAGGATGATGACATGGAGGACTGCATTTATAAGACCCGGGTAAGACCGGGGAAATCCCTCAGAAAGTGGTCACCCTTACAAAGGCTACAAGGGAATTTGGGTTTTGGATTCTTCATTTTAATCTTGTTGACCTCATCAACACTCCCAAAACTATTAACAGTAAATGGTTTCTTAGAGCCAACATATGATGTTGTTGGGGCCTTGGTCCTTTTCGGGTTCTTCTTCTTCTTCTCTTTCCATTTCTTCTTCTTCTGATCAACTTGGCTACTTTCTTTAGAGCTTTCACTGGGAGAAGAAGGAGAAATGGAAGGAGACTTAATGGGCGAAGAGGGCGAAAAATCGACATGAGGCTGATGTGTGGGTGGTGTATTGACATCCGATGTATTAGGTGCAACTGAAACATTGGGAGGATTTGGGATCACCGGAGTGGGGAACAACGAAACTGGTAATCTAATAGTGAGTCCTGGAAGACTCAGTGTGGCAACATATGGAGGACCAAAGTTTCCAAATGAAGGAAATGTATAAGGTTCCCCAGGAGAAGGGGTTCCTCCATTGGTACTCCCAAGATTCAATGCCATTAACACTGACTCGACCTAAGGTCCACTAAGTACAACAAACAACACATGCTACGAATCTAAGAAGCAATCAATCAAACAAACCTTCCTACAATGAAACCACTAGTTG